>JASAND010029973.1:0-36344 GCA_030248195.1 Trissonchulus latispiculum | reverse complement strand
AAACCCACAGAATTTTTTCAGGGCACTTTAATGCATCGTAAACCCCCTCCCCCCAAAATTGGAAACTTTGCTGGTTGTTTCCCCCCCCACAGACATGTTTCCGCTCCCCCCAAAAACATTTTTCCGACAGTCCAAAGATTTTTGGAGTTGACATAAATTATTTCATGAGGGGATTATCCGCCAAAAGAGTCACAACAAATTTTTTCTCGCTGTAAAGAAGTAGGTAGGGGTTTGAAATTTTTTAGGGGGAGGGGTCTGACATACGTATATACATACGTAATTTTTCCGTCAGTCCAGCAATTTTTTGAAATGACATGAATTATTTCATGAAAGTGATTATCCGCCAAAAGAGTCTCAATAAAATATTTGAATGAAGCAGTCCCTCCAAAAAAAAGATCGTCTACCCCCCCCCCCAAAAAAAGTGAAATTTTTCTGCCTGTTATTTCCCCCTCCCCCCCAAAAATGTCGCCCCCCCCCCTAAAAAATTTCCCTTTCGTTTGGAGAGAGGCCCCCCCCCAACACCTATATAAATGTTTTTGAGGAAAAGTTTCCGCTCCCCCAAAAAAATTTTTCCGACAGTCCAAAAATTTTTTGAAATGAAATGAAATTATGACATGTCGATTAATTGCTCCGCGGCTTGTCAAGGCTACCCCCCCCCCTGAACCCACAAATTTTTTCAGGGCTGTTTCCGCTCCCCCAAAAAATTTTTTCCGACAATCCAAAGATTTTTGGAGTTGACATCAATTATTCTGCCTTTTTCCCCCCCCCCCCCAGAGAGAAATATTTCCGCCCTTCTCCCCAAATAATTTTTTCCCGACTGTGTTATCCCAACTCCAACAGTCCAAAGATTTTTGGAGTTGACATAAGCTATTTCATGAGGGGATTATCCGCCAAAAGAGTCACAACAAATTTTTCTCGCTGTAAAGAAGTATTTCCCCTTACAGAAATATTTCCCCCCCCCAAAAAAATTTTCAAGACAAAATAACGTCTTCGTCTACCCCCCCAACAAATTTTCTCGCTGTTTCCCCCCCACAGAAATGTTTCCCGCCTCCCCAAAACAATTTTTCCGGAAATTCAACAATTTTTTGAAATGAATATAAATTATTTCATGAAAGTGATTATCCGCCAAAACAGTCTCAATAAAATATTTGAATGAAGCAGTCCCCTCCAAAAAAAGATCGTCTACCAAAAAAAAAAAAAAAATAAAAAAAAAAAAAAACCCCCCAAAAAAAAATAAAAAAAAAAAAAAAAAAAAAAAAAAAAAAAAAAAAAAAAAAAAAAAAAAAAAAAAAAAAAAAAAAAAATAAAAAAAAAAAAAAAAAAAAAAAAAAAAAAAAAAAAAAAAAAAAAAAAAAAAAAAAAAAAACAAAAAAAAAAAAAAAAAAAAAAAAAAAAAAAAACCGCCAAAAGAGTCACAACAAATTTTTTCTCGCTTTGTAAAGAAGTATTTCCCTTACAGAAATATTTCCCCTCCCAAAAAATTTCAGGACAAATTAATGTGTTCGTCTAATAATTCCCCCAATGTAGAAATTTTTCTCGCTGTTTTTCCCCAAAAACCCCCCCACATGAAATGTTTCGCCCCCCAAAAAATTTTTCCGTCAGTCTAACAATTTTTGAAATGAAGACGCAAAAATGTTCATTTCCGAAAGTGATTATCCGCCAAAAAGAGTCTCAATGAAATATTTGAATGAAAGTGGCAGTCCTCCAAAAAAAGATCGTCTACCCCCCCCCCCCCCAAAAAAAAAATTTTCCGACAGTCCAAAGATTTTTTGAGTTGACAATTTCAACGAGAAAATATGCCCTTTCCCCCCAGAAAAATATTTCCAGTCTCTTCTCCCCAAATAAATTTTTTCCGACTGTGTAATCCCAAACTACAAAACACATACGGTGTTAAGCTCCACCATTCTACTAGACAAATAATAGTAAGCCAATTCATAGCTAACACCAACAGAAACGGAAATTAACTACACCGGCTACACTAAAAAACAATACGACAATTTTAGTCTTCTTTAACAACATTAATACAAATAATAACAAAGAGACAAAAAGATATAAAACAAATTGTAATACTGGCAAAACGTTAACAAAATATAAAATATCAGAGAGAAGAAAAACAACTGAAAATCAAATAAGAGAGAACAGACAACAAAAACATAAAATACACTAAAATAGCAAAACAGGAGAACACCTGTTACATCACATTGTGTTTATATTGCAGCATATTAAGGATAAAGTGCAACTAAAAGAAAAAAAAATTAGAACATATAAAGAAATAAAAAAAGTGCCACCCCAGACAGCTGAACTAAAAGTGATAGTGCCACGTGGGACAGTCAGGCAGTCGATTTACTTCATTTTCTCTGCCCTACAAATTGTTTTGAAAAACGATCACTTCCTTTTCATAATAGTCGAAAGTCGGGCGTTATTTGTCATTACTCTTTGATTGGCATTAACAAATCAATAAATAGCTAAAACTACGATTACAATTTTGGTGTGAAAAGATTGATCTAGAGCTTGCACTGTATATACGTATCTGTTTAATTAGTGTTTGCTTTGCTTTAGAATTTAGATAAAATAAATTGTTTAAAATAAACAAATAGATAAATTATAAGTTTCTATCATAAATTATAATTTTCTATCTCTCGGTTCAGTCGATAATTCTGTAGTTTTCAGAGTAGTGTAGGATTATGTCTCACTTTCCAGCCTTCTCTATTGTCTCACTTTCCCAACCCATTGTCTCACTTTCCAAACTGGCTGCTCCACCTTCTCTACCGTTTCGGGTGCTCACTTTCCAATTCGCAAACAACTTTACAACCACCTTAATGTCTTACGCACCCAACTAACCCTACGCCTAGAACACGTAATTGGAAATTTCGTTACTTTTACAGTAATAAACACCAAATTTGCGACAATAACAGAATAACAAAAATAACAAATCAAATAACAGCAACATACATCTGCAACAAACAACTTCTTAAATCAAATGTTGAACATACGTAGTCTAAGAATAAAATAATTTCACTATCAATAGATGCAGCATAATTGGGGGAAGTCCGGCTGAAGATGTTCCAAATGCTCTGCGAAAATAGTTTTCGAGTTGTTAATGTTAACATCGTTATCGAAATGTTTGGGATTTCTGGCCTTTTCTTGGTAGTGGGGTTCGGGTTGTTGTTAAGTCATGTGAATCAATTTCTTGTCCTAATTGTCCTCCATGTTTAAAGTTTACGTCAACTTAAAATCAATATTAATGAGCCCTGTGCATAGGATAACGGGGGGGGGGGGAAGGGGGGGGGGGGACCCCCCCTCAGACCGACCAAAAACGGAGAGACCCCCTCAGCGAAAAGGGAAAAAAGGGCAGACCCTCTCGTCCAGAGAGCAAAAAAGGGTAGACCCCTCAGCGATTTTCACTGGAAATTATTAATTTTTTATCAAATTTTAGCGATTTTTTAAAAAATTTCTTAAAAATCGCTGTAAATTGTCATTTTTTCCTAATTTTTGGTCAAAAACGTTAAAAATTCACAATTTTTGCTAATATTGGAGCAGACCCCCGTAAGATTTCGGATTTTTTCAGGGGTAGACCCATCGCCGAGGTCGGGGTAGACCCCCCCAGAATCGGACCCCGTGTTAATGTATGGCTCTGTGTATGGTAAAATCGTCGCCTCAAACGATTGTTCTGCACAAAATTTGCTGGTTTTATTAAAAGAAAAATTAGGGTTAAAGTAAGACATTAAAGTTATAAAGTGAAACAGTTTGGTTGGAGAGTGAGACATGTAGGTTGGAAAGTGAGACATGTAGGTTGGAAAGTGAGACACGTAGGTTGGAATGTGAGACGGGTTGGAAAGTGAGACTAAGCCTAGTGTAGTGGCTAGAGTGTTCGCTTGGCGCTGGCCCGGTCAATGATCGAATCCTTTTCCGGTAGTATTTTAATTTCACAATTGGCAATGGCAATAAAATACTGCCATTCTTTTGTCCCAGAAGCCGCAAATGTTGGGAAGATGAAACTAGTCAAATGGTAACGTCACCGTACAGTAGGACAATATGTTATATGACAAGCAAGATTTCTTGCAAATGTTCAGTTTCCGCTGGACGGACATTTAAGTAATTGTAAACCTGCTGCGCAGTTAATTATTTTATAAAAGAGCTCTTAATTGCTTACAACAGAAAATTTACGTGCGAAACATTGTTTAAAGATTTTTTATAAAGAATGGGAAATTCACCCTTATATCGAGAATAAAGTCTAAACTATTCAGCATAACATGTATATTAGCACATGTTCCTGTACGTTTTATCATACTTAAGAAATCTTTGCTAAGTTGAGATATTAATGACAAAAGTTTAACTGTAACGATGAGTCATAAATTAGAACAGAGAATAGAAATTCCCGATTTTGGAATTGAGAGTAATCCCATACATGTATGCGTAATATGTATATAAATCGGAAACAGAAGTTCTTTGAATGAAAAACAAGATTTTACACACAAATCATACTAGTCCTATCTTAAAACCATTGTTTACACGCATTTATGGCGAAGAGTATATTCATCAAGCAAAACGCGGGAGAGTGTTCGGCCGAGCAAAACATAAGAGACCCGCTGCGCTGAGGCGCAGCAGGAAAAAAGAAACGAATTGACCACGTATATTTCAAATACTACAGCGGTATAATTCCCCTTTTAAGGGGTAACTTGTTGTTTATTTTTTGGTTGACGTTGAACGACCTTGACAAAGCACGTTCTGAAGATTGAGCATGCAAAACTTATGCGATTTGCTTGTGGTTCGTGAGCCTATAAGGGCTATTTCTGAAACGAACGTCGGACAATTTGAGAAAAACCTCAGTTTTCTGTGAATTTTTTGTTTATTTTGTTGTGGTTCCGAGATTTTAACAAATTACAGTTATGCCTCTCTAAGTGCCGCGAAGCATGAACAACGTTGGAGGTCTTTCTCAAATTGTCCCAAGTTTGGCACACAAATAGCTCTTGTATAGACCCGTACAAATGGAGAAAAAAGCGCATACGTTTTTCATGTGCCTCGTGACACTTGGGGACGCACAACTGTACTTTGTCAAAATCTCGCAAACCTAACCGAAAAATAAACAAAAATTCACAGAAAATGGAGGTCTCTTCTCTTAAATTGTCTCAAGTTTGGCACACAAATAGCTCTTATATAGGCTCTCACGAACCACAAACAAATCGCATAAGTTTTTCATGCTTCCTGCACTTAGAGACACATAACTGTGCTTTGCCAAGGTCGTTCGTACGTCACACGTCATATGTCTAATATATTTGTTCAAATTTTCAAAAAATGGTGTGCGTTTCGCCACTACAGCAGATTTTATACACCTTAAATGCTAATTGTTGGGTGTCGCTGAAGTAGGATATGATCAGGATTAAGTTGTCATGTCAGGACCAATACGCAATGTCGAGGCAATTGGCGTTATGTATGCTTAGGCTACCTCCATATGCTCATATTAGATAGGATACCTTGAACCGCCGAGATTTAATTCTGCTCGTACAGTCATTTGACTGAAAGCAGTGATGATACCGTTTTGGTTGCTCTAGCTGCTAACTTTGGAGCGCTACTGTGCACTAACGGGGCGGCCAAAAAATGTCGCGATTGTGCCAAAGAGTTTCTTGGAGCATAGGCTTTCACTACACGAGGTTAGAGCCAAATAGATTTTTTTGGGTCATCATTACCATAGTCGAACCTCCAATTTGGCTTTCAATTTTAAATATTTTAAATGCAAATGTTTTCGAAACTGTTTCCTTCTTTAGAGACACTGTACTCTTTTTAAAGAAATAAAAATTTAAGCTCCAGTATATCTCAATTCTCAGCACGTTTTACTGAATGTTTTAGTGTAATGTTGTGCATATAGTAACAGCATTTGTAATGGAGCAATTTCAAAGTAAGGAAAACTTTTAAAATTCAAAGTAAACAAAAACGTTTAACCCAGTTGGTTATTATCACATATATAACACACATATAACCTATTCCAATTGCTTTGCAGTATTGCTTTATAATTTTGATTGTATAACCCTTGCTGGGGGCCTGCATCCAATATTAAATAATGTTAAAATGTAACTACGAATTTTGCACTTGGAACCGGGAACCGGAAGCTAGAACCGCAACCTGAACCGGAACCGGTTTTGAAAATTGGAACCGGTCCAAACTCTAATTCCGGGCATTGTATGCTCAAGTGCCCATACTGTTAGAAAGGCCAGTCTTCTCCCCCCCCCAATTTATTTAAAAATTATCAAACTCTACGCTTTTATAGACATTATTTGGTCCCGGATGTGTTTCTGCGAGTGTTCTTACTACGTCCATCGACCCCGGCCCGGTAAAGCCGGCCACCCGACTCGTGGCCTTTCCAATCTTGCCTGTCACTTGCCACTTCTTTACCTTTTGTTCATTTAATTTTGTTGTTACTAACGAAATAAATTGTTGACCTGTGAATCTGTTATCTCAGCCGATCATTCTACCCACCATTACACATGTACCTCCGTGGTTGAAATCAACCTATAGTGTTTGTGTCATTATTGGTGATGCACTGAATGCTTTATTTCAGAAATGAAAGGTTCGTGCATCACAAATAATGAGGCAAACACCCGCCCGCCCACCCTATATCGGTACATGCGCTGACAAACGTGAAGTGACGTTAGCGCATGGTTGGGCGAGCAGAGTGAGCTTAATTTGCATAAACTGCATAATTGTTCGAGTGGTCACGTTTGCCACATTACGCCAACGCCCCGCTCATATCTCAGCCGTTGGATATGGACATTTTGCCTTGCCAGTGGTGGGAACCATGGAAGCCTCGGTCTGCTTCAAGGGCCGTCACACTGCCACCAGCTTGATTGTAGTCGACGTGCAGGACAAGCCTCTGCTTGGTATGGACTTGTTCAGAGCTTTGAAGATTCAGCTGAGGGCCCGGAACCAAGAAGACGGCAACGCCATCAGAGTAGCCGCAGATGTCCAGGCTGCTTTCCCTCGACTTTTTCGGGAAGAACTTGGGCCGCTGAAGGGATTCATGCAGCGGATCCGTATCAAGGATGAAGTGAAGCCAATCGCAACGAAATTGAGAAGACCGCCGTTGGCACTAATGGAGCCAGCAATTGAAGAATTGAAGAAAATGGAGGCCGCAGGAATAATCGAAAAGATAGAAGCCGCAGAGTGGGTACACCCCATGGTTGTGGTTCCAAAGAAGAGCGGCGAAGCCCGCGTATGTTGCGATATGCGGAATCTCAAGCAGTCAGTAGTGGCGGACCAATATCCTTTGCCAACAACGGAAGAAATTGTCCGAGGTCGGAGATTCCAGGATTTTCAGCAAAGTAGACCTGCGAAAAGCCTACTTTCAGTTGTCTCTCACGGAAGACAGCCGGCACTTAACAGCTTTCCTGTCACGGATAGGGCTATTTCAATATTGCTATAAAAGTTCGGCAAGCGTGTTCCACAAGGCGATGGAGCAGATATTGGCTATTGGCTTTAATCGACGATGTTTTGATCCATGGGGCAACTCTAGAAGTTCATGACGAGCGGCTGGCTGGTGTACTACAACGGCTCAACGATGTCGGAGCTACAATTGAGCCAAGGAAGCTAGTTCTTCACCAGCAGAAGATTGACTTTTGTGGTCATACTCTTTCGGATCAAGGTGTCTTGCCCCTGGAAGACAACGTGGAGGCCATCAGGGGAATGCCGAAGCCTCAACCGTTCGAGAACTAAAGTCCTTTCTCGGCGCTGCAGCATATTACCTGAGATTTTTGCCTCATTACTCTACAAGGGTGGAACCTCTCAGAGAAGCTAAAAGAAGCGCCACTGGACAAAAGCTCATTTGGTCAACCGAGATGAATGGCGCGTATCAAGATGTCATCGAAGGCTTGTGCAGCAAACCGATCCTGGGATTCCTTAGAAAAGGCTGCACAACTTATCTCACCACAGACGCGTCAACGGTTGGAGTTGGCGGAGCACTGTCCCAGATCCAAGACGGAAAGGAGATTATCATTGCGTATGCTTCCAGGAGCCTTTCGCCGACGGAAAGAAGATATTCGACGACGGAGTTGGAAGCATACGCGGTGGTATGGCCTTGCGAGAAATGTAAGTACCTGTTATGGGGAAAACCATTTATTATCCGAACAGACCAGCAAGCTTTGGTGTCATTATTCAACAACACCATCGGAACCAAAGGACACAAACCACTGAGAATTGGGAGATGGTATCTTCGGTTATCCGAGTTCGACTACAAAGTCGAATACAAACCAGGCAAAGAACGCCCTCTCCAGATTGCCTATTCCACCGAAGAAGTCTGAAGACATTCCGGAATCCTGGTGTGACGCATATGTGTCCGCAATTGAAGCCGTGATAGCCATAACAGCAGAGGAGCTCAGGAAAGAAACTGAAGCGGATCCAGTCTCGAAGAAGCTTTCGGAAGTCATTAAGAACCGCTGGACCAAGACCAATCCGGCAGATCCGTATTTGAAGCAGTTTTATCCTGTAAGAAACGAGCTAACAAATTCAAATGGGGCTTGGTTCAGAGGGGACCTTGTGGTGGTTCCTGAAAATTTGCGAAATCGAGTACTTTCTTTGGCCCACGAAGGTCATCCTGGAGTGGTTAGAATGAAGCAACGACTCCGGGATTCCTACTGGTGGCCAAAAATGCAGGTGGATGCCGTAGACTGGATCAAACGGTGTGGCGCCTGTCAGATGTCAGACAAGGCAACAAAGCCGTTGCCTTCCACGATTCAGCCAGCCGAGATGCCGAAAACATGCTGGACTCGACTCGCTCTGGACATCTCAGGGCCATTTCCACAGCTCCTTACCATCAGCGTTTCTTGCTGGTGCTACAAGACTACACATCGAAATGGCCCGAAGTCGGGTGTCGAACCAACTACACCAACAGAGATGTTATCAATTTTCTGGAGTTGGTTTTCGCGAGGCATGGATATCCCGCAGAATTGATCACCGATAACGGGCCCCAAGTTGTCTCCGCTGAATTTGAAAATTATCTGAAGTCACGGAACATCAGTCACTTGAAAACTGTATACAATCCTATGGCCAACGGGATGGTTGAAAGGTTCAACCGAGTGCTCAAAGAAGGACTTCAGGTTGGGCACTTGGAAGGTTCCTCGTGGGAAGAGTGTACTAGAAGACTCCTGATATCCTACCGAAGTACGCCACATGCAACCACTGGAACATCGCCTTTCGAAGCCCTTCATGGAGGACGGAAGATGAGAACAACGCTAACTCCTACAGACCTGAGGAAAGTGTGTGGAAAACGGGAAAATCTTTCTGCCGAAACTCTAAGAAATGGAGATTGGGCCCGACACAAGTTGCCGTGGACTCCTAAGGGCAAGTCGTCATGGTCGACACCCAAGCAGGTCATCAGCCGAAAAGGGAGATTTTCTTATCTGCTCAATCATGTGAAGGTTTGGAATTGCCGCAAGCTTGCCAAATTTAATGGGCAAGTGCAGGAGGAAATCGAGGACGATCCAATAATTCCTATTTCGGAATTAGCCACCAATCTGCGCGAGGAACCCAATCCAGATCCTCCTCCCCTTCATGACGCTCAGCCAATGGGGCGCCCGCAAAGAAATCGAAGAGTCTCAAATTATTTCCAAGCGGAATTCGCGTAGGGTTCATCCCTCCGGGAAGAAGAGGTGATGTGGTATCCTGCTGAATGAATAGGCGAATGAACGTTGCTTGTTACGTATATTTGGCCATTATGCAAATTAGTTGTCTTGTTATTTAAATCGATGTTGTTTGGGATTAGAGGTCAGTCGTTTCATTTCTCTCCAACCTAGACCGTCCTCACTACACGGGGACATCTCAAAAACCAATTGTGTTTGCCTCATTATTTGTGATGCATGAAATGCCTTTCATTTCTGAAATAAAGAATTCGACTAGGTACTGATTTGCGGGGGTGGGGATCACTAGGATCTCATTTACGGGGGGGGGGGACTGGGCCGTTACCGAACAGAGCATAGCCTAGTGGCACACTCTTATATTATGTACTCTTGATGATATGAATAATATATAGGAAATCAAATTAAAACATTCATTAAATGAAAGGCAGGAAAGCCTTGAATATTACTATAAAGTAATTGTAGTTATCAATTACAAGAACAACGGTTCAAAACATCAATCACACAAGATTCTTATTAAACTGTTGCTTGTTTGTGAGTTTTTGTGGAGTAATCTACAATTATTTTGAATTCTAAACTGTGAAGGGTCTTGTCTCGATTATCCCCCCCAGTACTCAAAATCCTTAAAACTTGACCAAATGAGTTAAAATTTGGTGTGGGTATGTTTTCGACCACACTGAGTTCAGATATCGCAAAATTTTTCGATTTCTAAGGGGGGACCAAGGGAAACCGAAAAATTTTTTGTCTTCGATTTTGCTGAAAAGATGTATATAGGGGTTTTCGGGGTCGTAGAACACGAATCTGAAGTCCGTTTTTCGTTTCAGCTTTTCGTTAGCTCAGAATAAGCTTACATCTTAAGCTTAAGTCTTTAGCTTATACTGAGCTAACGAAAAGCTGAAACGAAAAACGGACTTCAGATTTGTGTTCTACGACCCCGAAAACCCCTATATACATCTTTTCAGCAAAATCGAAGACAACAAATTTTTCGGTTTCCCTTGGTCCCCCCTTAGAAATCGAAAAATTTCGAATTTCGCGAAATCGAAAAATTTTGCGATATCTGAACTCAGCGTGGTCGAAAACATACCCACACCAAATTTTAACTCATTTGGTCAAGTTTTAAGGATTTTGAGTACTGGGGGGGTAATCGAGACAAGACCCACTGTGAATTTTAAACAATATTAAAAGACCACTTCAGGGCAATGGCTAATGATAGGATAGGAACATTTACAAAAATTCATAAAAGCAAAGCAAAACATTAAATATTACAAATAATAATTTATGTTAATAAAAAACTACAGGCTTCAACTGAAAATAAAGTTAAATTAAAGTGAAACCGGAAACTAAAAAAGTCATAGCTGAAACTGAAACTACAAAGGAGGAGCTGAAACTGAAGCTTCTTTAAAATTGGAGCTGAAGCTAAACAGCCCAGCGTAAACATCACTACGTTCACGGGCCTGTATTTTTAGGCCTGGCCCGGCCTGCTCTAACCGGCCCATCCCATAAGCTAAAATGGTAGGGCCGGGCTCGTTTTCACTAAATATTTTCTATTGCCCAAAATAAAAACCCAGTGTTCATATTACACAGAATTTTATTCGGCGCTATGGCACGAAGTCCGGCCAGCTCCAGGACTCCACCGCATCCAAACGATTCTGGGGGAGATTGTTACTTGATCAGGCCGGGCTTACGGCCCTGAGGAAGGTCTCCAGCATGCGCTATGAATTACACTTGGATTCATTTTCTTTTACTTGTGGCCAATCAATCGAGAATTCTCGGATTAAATGAATGAAACAATTCATTAATACTTGGGTTGTTTAGTCTGTCCGTATGTGTAGATGTGTCCCTTTCCTTTATACCAAGGTCAAATTTTCCCTAAAGTTAACAACAAAAGATTACAATTAAAGATTGTCCTTTCCCTTTGTCATCACAGGTCGACGGAGGGGCGTTTCAACATTTGAGATTCGAAAATTTGATTGGCCATTGCTAGAAACCAAGGAAATTTGATTCGTTGTTTGCTGTACATGCATACTAAGAAATTCTACCATGACTATACAGACTCTACTCTAGACTTCTTGCATTGCACAAAGCCACATTCATATATTCTCTGAGCAGGTCTGGTCCTATGTTTGCCTGTGTTACCGTTTTCATAGTTCTACTAATTCTTTCTCCTCCGCATTAGTTTTCCTTGCGAGTTTTTGTCCAGGTAACATCTGACATTGTATGGGAAATAGAAGTGTGATTTGTGTAAGTTCAGGTGTATAACTGTATATACTGTATGAGTCATTGGTATCCAAATAAAACGATCCTTCATAGTTCGAACAGACTGTATAGCCTGCCTCATAGTGTTTACGCAATTGCCAAAACCCTAAATCAAGACAACTTTGGATTTAACTTTACACTTTGCTGCTGCAGTTTAAGAGACCTCTACGTGTAAAGAAAAAAAGTTGTAGCGTGGCTTTCATTTTTCCAACACTGTGTCGTGGGTTTTATTGCCTGAAATAATCTGTGCGTCTACTTTGTTCTCAAGGTGGTGGCTGTTTTGATTTTTTTGCTGATAATATGGAAAATATTTTTCGTTCGATCCGTAGCATGTCCTCCGGAATTTTCCGGTTGGCTAACCAAAAGTTTGGACATCAGCCAAATTTTTGATTTTTTATATAAGAGCTGATTTCTATGAATCGTTGCACAGTTGTGAAAGCAGTAAAAGCTTTTTCACTATAAATATGGCAGTAGCGTAGCAAACTGCTGTAGTTATGTTTTAATTCATACTTCAGTTGGATTGCTATTTCAGTCCCCTGTTTATATTGCAATTGAAAAACCTGATAGTAAACCTATTTTTAGCTCTATTCATGAATGATTTAAAGCTTGTAAATCTAAACTGCAAATGACTTGTTTACATGCTGGCAAAGTATAACATTAAAAGCTTAAAAGAATGAATCCGTCTTCTCCTGTCGTTATTTGGTTCGCACTTCGAATGCTTTTGCGGGCGTCACAGCCTAATCTTTCCTCCGGCTGATGTTTCCCCCCGGAAAACTCTGCCTAAACTATTTTTCCCTCCCGGAAAAATGAGACTAGGCCGATTTTTCAAGCCTAGGCTGATTTTTCCGCTTTTAATTTTCCCCCCGGAAAAATCAGCCTAGGATGATTCTTCTCCCTCGGAAAAATCAGCCTACACTGAACTTTCCCTCTGAAAATCGGCCTATTAGCCTGAAGTTGTTCCAGCAAAAATGATCTGCGCAACATGGCATGCAACAGGTGCAAAATCTGAATAACACATTTTCCAGCATGGAATTCAATATAAATATAAACATAAAAATATATATTAACATAATCTGAACCGTGTTTATTAAAATGCCGTTGTCACTGTGAAATTTTTCCCCCTTGAAAATTTTCACCCCGAAAAAGATTTCACCGTTGACCTGTAATTTAATTAAAAAGCGTCCTTGCAAGAAACTACAGGAATTATTGTAGCAAGAGTGCATAATTGAAATTGCACTATTATTAAGAAGAGGAGTAAGCCACTAGAGGGCTCCTCTTCTTGGCATTGCGTAACGGTGCTCCGCTCCGACCACAATACGCGAATGTTCCCCCGTTGGGGGTCGACCAAATCGACAGCGCATACCCCCTCCGTTTGGTGGGGAGGGGGTAGCCAAAATGAGGTCCCTGTTTGGAGGAGGTAGCGAACAGCCAATCAGAATGAGCCAAACTTAGCATGCTTGAGCAGCCCCCCCCCCCCAAACGGAGACCACTTTTGGCTTTTCGCCCACCAAACGGGGACCACTTTTGGCGACCCCCCCCCCACCAAACGGAAGGGAGTGTACCTGTCGACCCCCCCCAACCGGGGGAATATTCGCGTATTGTGGTCGGAGCTAGTGTTTGAGGCCGGCCGGGGGTTTCACCGGCCGGTCCGCCGGCTGCCGGCCGGCCGATCGCCGGCCGGCCCGGCCGAGTCCATCGGCCGGCCGGCCGGCCGGCCGGCGGCCGGTGAGCCCGTAGGTCGGCCGGTAGGCCGGCCGGCCGGCTACCGGCCTAAAGCAATTTGCAGTGCAGTATTATAACTTGTAAGATATTTATTTTCGAATGTTATCTTAGAAAAATAGCACAGCATAGCATAGAAAATTAGCTAGATAACTAGATAACTAGATTTGGAGTTCATTTCACGGTTAGTTTCTCTATTTTGTAAATTTCTGATTGGAGATTTGTATCCCAGCCGGCGGCCGGCCGGCGAGCAAAAGTCGTCGGCCGGCGGCCGGCCGCCGGCCGGCCTCAAACACTAGTCGGAGCACCGTTACGCAATGCAAAGAAGAGGAGCCCTCTAGTGGTTTATTCTTCTTCTAATATATAGAAGAAAATCATGGACTCTTGATTGTAGTTTTCCACAAAAGTGCTTTTCCACTAAAGTAACAATTGTATGTTCTATATGCATTTCGAATAATAATAATTACAAGAGTTTCCTGTGTAATGTGCAGTAGGGAAAGTTTGGGGGGGTGAACTGGCCGCCGGAAAACAGGATTTTTCCGGTATTTTGCCCAAAAAACCGGGAAACATCCGGATTCTGGGAGGGGGGGGGGTGAGGGACCCCGATGGGCGGTGCGGCCCAGATCTGGGGGAACCCCCCCTCCCGCAGAACATGTATGATAAATAAAATACCCTACTAAAGAAACTGTACTTTCCGAAGGAGCTTCCTGCAAGAAAACTTCCTGGGACAACTCCAGGCTAATAGGTCGATTTTCAGGGGTAAAGTTCAATGTAGGCTGATATTTCCTGGGGCAAGGAATCATCTTAGGCTGATTAACCGGGGGAAGAATCATCCTAGGCTGATTTTTCTGGGGGGGGAAGTCGGCCTAGTCTAATTTTTCCGTGGGGGGGGGGAAGTTTAGCATAGGTCGATTTTTCCGTGGGAAAAATCAGCCGGGGGAAAGATTAGGCTGTGACACCGGACCGCTTTAACCATTTTCGGCATCCCATATTTCTGCTAATTTTATTTTTGGTATATATTACCTGCCGTGACGGTGACTGCCAGTTTGACAAATTCAGTTGCACATATCGGCTTTACGTTAAAAATTGTTGGGTTTTTATGAATTTAAACCAGAAATTAAACACGGCCGGAGTCAGGGCCGTTTCATGTCTTCCGGCGACCAAGGGCCGGAGTCGGGGGTATTTCCCATTATCCCCCCACAGCTCCAAAGAAGTACCGAAGAAGCACAATTTGACTGATTGAGTTGAAATTTGGTGGAGGTAGGTTTTCGGACCTGCTGATTTCATAAATGCAAAAATTTTAAAAAAAAAATTTAAATTTTTAAAATTTAGTTTGGTAAGGGGGGCCAAGGGGAACCGAAAAATTTTTCGAAAAAACTTTTGCTGAAAACTTGCTTACAGGGGTTTTCTGATCACGAATTTGAAATCAGTTTTTCGATTCAGCTTTTCGTTAGCTCAGGCTCAGGATATGCTTACATCTTAAGCTTAAAACTTTAGCTTATATTAAGCTAACGAAAAGTTGAATCGAACAACTGATTTCAAATTCGTGATCAGCGCCCCAGAAAACCCCTGTAAGCAAGTTTTCTGCAAAATTTTTTTCGAAAAATTTTTCGGTTCCCCTTACCAAACTAAAATTTTATAAATTTAAAAATTTTTTTTTAAATTTAAAATTTTTTATTTATGAAATCAGCAGGTCCGAAAACCTACCTCCATCAAATTTCAACTCAATCAGTCAAATTGTGCTTCTTCGGTAATTCTTCGGAGCTATGGGGGGGATAATGGGAAAGACCCCGGAGTCGTGTTTCATGCACACCCGAGTTCTGTTTAACATGTTAGAAAGAGTTGTAATGTATATGTAAACACTGTCCATTCCCTTATTCTGCACCATATTTCAATGTTTAAATATATTTTAAAGTGTATATTTTAAACATTTTATGGCCTGAGAATCGCACCCTAATCTTGTAGGTAATTTCTTCTTTCTGAACATAGATATGTACACTAATACAGGTGTGTCAGCCTACCCGCAAATTTTCCACTTCAAGTGTATCTGCCGTTGAAAGAATCCAGTTTTTCTTGTCACCAGAGTAAAGTATGACACTTTTATGAATGAAAAGTTTTGTAATGTACATTCTTGTTGTAAACTTTCTTTCTCCGTCTCAGTTGTGCAACGTCTCTTCTATGTATTATCTCTTTGAATTTTCTCTGTGTTCTCGTTCTCTCTTTGTTTCTGTTGTTGGAAACGTTGAATCAAGAACGCCCATTCTGATCCCGATTACAAATTCATTCGTCGTGTGTAACATTGATTGAGAAGAAAGTTGAACTTGCTGTTTTGCTATATCAAAAATCCTTTTATCTTTAGGCAACGGGTTTAATATTAACCATGCGAATCATTTGATACATGATTGAAACGAACGTGACTTTTCTGGCAAGGGAAGAGCGATGGTTTGGTAGGATTTTCTGACTTTTCTGACGAGACAGTACAGTGGAAAGGAAAGGGAGTATTGTTCACTTAATCCAAGATTTTCTGTTGTTCATTATTGAAGGGACATCAAAAATTTTTTAGGCGATAAAAAATGTTTTTTTAGAATTTTAGAAAAGGTTAGAATTTTTCAATCATTACTAGCTCTGTTTCGGTTGTCTATCCGACATAAATGAAAACTTTCGTTCCTTTTCTGTTCTGAAAATCGAATATGTTATGCAAATTATCTTCAATAGTGTTTTTGTTAAACAATGCATAATTAAAGTAACCATTTATTTATGTATATATGCAGCCCACAGTACACTAGCTTGAGTTGTTAGCGCTTAAGTCTTAAGCATCTACGCACTTCCGGCTTAGACAAAGTATACAAATGCGGAACTTGATAATTGATTGCTGCAATTTGCAATCAGTGTTTGTCAGTCTGCGTGCTGCTTTCGTTTGCTATCTTTTTCTTACTGGTTTAGTGCAAACCTGAATGCCGACGCCAACGCAACAAATATTAAAGTCAGAGCAAAGTATTTAAACATACTTCTCCCAACTTTATTCGGGTCTGGTGACTTTGGCAAAATTATTTTTAACAACTCCAACTCACGCTGTAGAGCTGAAAATTGCTTTGTTTATCGCCTAAAGCATCAATCAAATTACTTTGACGTAGAAAGTTGGCTAATTAGCACAGTAGGCTGATAATTGCTAATTGTCAAACATGTACAGGTAGGTATAGGTAAATTATAGGGAGAAGTGTCGCTTGAGTCAGGCAGGCCCTGATTTCTCATTTTCCATCTTGACAGATTGGATTCTACCTTAAAACAGCTTTATT
Organism: Trissonchulus latispiculum; assembly: GCA_030248195.1. Lineage (NCBI taxonomy): Eukaryota > Metazoa > Nematoda > Enoplea > Enoplida > Ironidae > Trissonchulus > Trissonchulus latispiculum. The sequence continues at coordinate 19,450 of JASAND010029973.1, read as the reverse complement.
ATGTAGTTCCTTTTATGCTTTGCATTTTCCACTCTGTTTCTTCTCGATTTCCTAAAGCTTCCGCAGCTTCTTTTACTCACTGACATTCCGAGTTGATTAAGTATCTGGAAACTTTTCGAGTTTAGCTGTGTGACTTCACTTCACATGGGTTCACAATAAAATCGAGCAAAAATTGATATTATTTTAAAAAGGTAAATAATTTTCAATGCTTTGTACTCCGAGTGCCCACTACTCCAAATGTCAACACGTTTCTGTAAAATTAGCATCCAGTCGTGAAATTATAGGTATGCATACTTGAATTATGCAATGCAATATACATTATATGCTGAGTAGTACTTAGCAAAACTATTTAACTGGTTAACTAGTAACAAATAAATAATTAAAAGAAAAGAATAGAATGAAATCAGTGAACTCAGTCTGTCCGTAAGCAATATTTAGCAAACATTTATATATACATAGCTGTATCTTCATTTGAATCAGCTTTAGGTTTAAAACTGACAAATTGTGATGCTTCATTTTGACTCTCGCAAACTTTCAGTGGGCGTTGGAGGTATTTGGGTCGGAGTAAGGCTGAAGCAGGACGGAAGCACAGCAACACCGAAGCGCACATGGGTGCTGTTAATTCAGAAAAGGAAGGCAGCCTTGTTCGACTCCTCCAGAAGCTGAAGGATGTCGTAAATCTGGCAGCTGTTTGTGGCTGTCATTAACTTTTTCTTCTCTAACTTAATTATTTCTTCGTCTTCTTCTTCCTCTGTTAAGATCATTTTTCAGTACTACATATCCATAGAATTGTGCAGTAAACTCAGGCCACGTGCAGTGCACTATTGTTGCAAAGAAGCTATTTCAGCCCCCGCCTTTCTTTCTACGCACGTTCTGACTGACTTCTCACTGGGCTGCAGCAAGATGCATTGCTGTCACAAATTGCTATACAACATATTTTCAACTTCCGCTTTTCTCTTTTCTTCTAGAGATTATTGCTAAAGTGGTGGTAACATTTGGACAGTCCCAGTTTTGGCAAATGGTTCCTTTGACCCGATTTGGTGATACTGTTTGAATGGCGGATTGTGCTGGATTATTCGAGGCTAAAAGTTTATCTACAGATAGTATCAGTGTCAGGATGTTGGCTCGAATTTTGGCCCCAGATTGCTCAGAGTCTCAAAAGATTTCAGACATGTTTATTTTGGACTTTCGAACACTGTCAGAATTTGAGGAGGGTCATATCCGGGGATCTCGTCACGTGATCATACCTAGTCTTCTGTGTAAACGGTTGCGGAAAGGGAGCATTTCTGTGGAAGTGGCACTCGCCCTGAAACAGCGTGGAGAGTGTCAAATAAATAATTCAAATCCTGATTCAGATGACTCCCATAGTGGTCGATATTTTGTGATTGTATCTGAAGAAATGGAACCTTGCGATGTGTCCAGACTTGTAGCTCAAAAGCTTGCCGAAGAAGGATTACCTGTGTATACCTTAGAAGGTATGTATGCCCAAATAGAGTCTGTTGTATAAGTAGCTCTGGCAGTTCAGATAGCAAAATCAATTTACTAAGCAGTTGGTTTTTCGTACTTGTCTTAGTCATTAACACGGGGTCGGAAATTTTCCTAGGGAAGTTCCCCTCCCCGGGAAAAATTTCACTAGTTAATTCTTTCCCCCGGAAAATTTTAACTAGTGCTATCTTTCCCCGCGGAAAAATTTTCTTAAGCAGAAATCGTGGGTATATATCTACCTTGCGTTTTCCCCACAGCCATAACTTTTGATTTTTTTGACCAATAACCTTGAAATTTTGTACGGGTTGTATACTGGAGGCTTACGAATTCAAATATTCAAAAATTTGAAAATTTTAAAAAATTTTAAGTTTTAGTTTGGTAAGGGGAGGATTAAGGAGAACCGAAAAAATTTTCAAACAAATTTTGCTGAAAACTTGCACACTGGGTTTTTCAGGGGCGATGAACACGAATCTAAAATCCGTTTTCTATTCAGGTTTTCGTTAGCTCAGTATATATAAATTTACATGTTGAGTTAAGCTTACAACTTCAGCTTATTCTGAGATAACGAAAAGCTGAATAGAAAAACTGATTTTAGATTAGTGCTCATCGCCCCTGAAAACCCCTGTGTGCATTTTTTCTAATATTGGTCCTATTTTTAAACAGAATAGAAATTTTAATTACACTTCAAATAACATTAAACTTAACTGAAATAGCATTAATTTAAATTTATTCTTTTAACTGGATAAATCAGGCCGTTTAATCGGAGTTTCTTTTTCTTTTGTGCATATTGATTTCAACCTTTTTCTTAATTTATATGCACTGCTAAAGATTGGGAAAGAACAGCTAATAATAAAATATCAAATTAATTACTTAGCATAAAATTAAAACACGAAACAAAGCTGTAGTCGTAAAAATAATGAATATATACGTCCAGCAGAATAACTTACAACAACCTCTAGTAAAAATTTTCCGGGGGAAATAATTTCCTAGGGAAATTTTTCCGGAAGGGCAAGAATTTCCGTGCCATCGGATTCTGGGGGTCTACCCCGACTCCGACGAGGGGTCTATCCTTGCAAAATTCTAAAATTTTAAGTTTGTGTATCCCAAAATTAACATAAATAATAAACTGCTCATTTTCTACATGTTGGCCAAAGATTAGGATGAATGAAAAATGAAAATTTTTAGCGACTTTAAAGCAACTTGTGGGAAAAGTCGCTAAAATTTGCTAAAAATGGTTAGCTTTGGGGGGAAGTCGTTGAGGGGCCTACCCTTTTTGCCATTCTGGTCGAGAGGTCTGCCCTTTTATCCTTTTTACCTGAGGGTGTCTATCCATTTTTGTCGGACTTGGGAGTCTGCCCCTCCCCACATTTTCCTTTGTTTCTAATGCAAAAAACAGCGAAGAACAGCAGTAAAACTTGTATATCCAACAAGACCGTTGAAAAACTCAGCAGTAGCAGCAGCAGCCGGCCGAAGATTCAAGCGCATGCCAGACCGTTGCTGAAAACTTCAGTGTTTGATTAAATAAACATCTCTGACCTATAACCTTCGATCAGTTAAAATATCTGCGGGAACTTTATACCTTTACTTTGCTTATGTTAATTCCAGTTATGCTAAATTGTTTCAGGCACGTTTGGTGAGTTTCGAAACCGGTATCCGAACCTGTGTGAATCAGTTCAAATCGGAAAATCCCCTCAAAGATCTCTGAATCGCCGCTGCAGTGCTTCTATGAAACCGCAGGACGATGTATCTTTCCTACTACCTCTGGACAATTTAAGCATTTGTGATACAGTCCCTCAATCCGTCTCCAGTTCATGTTGCTGGTCCCTCGATTGCCATAACAATGATTCCGGTGTGGAGGCGGATCCTCTTTCGGACAATTCCCCTTCGGGAGGCGAGCCGTCCTGGCTACGGCTTTTCCATCAGCCCTCTACCGAATATGAAGCCCCTGAAATTATTGAAATTGTTCCCAAATTATTTGTGGGCGGTGCGGGAACGGCCTCCAATCGAACAGTTCTAGATTCTCGCAATATTAAATTTATCGTAAATGTGACCAAAGATTTGCCCAATTCCTTCAAAGATGATCCTGAATTTAGATATCTTCAGATACCAATCGGAGATCATCTTACTCAGGATTTGCTTCCTTATTTTGCTCAGGCCATCAGCTTTATCGGTAAGTAATGACTATAGAAATTTAATTGGGGCAACGCTTGCATAGGTTGATTGGAAAAAACCTTGAATATCCTACTTTTCTGGCTTTTTCCTAGGCAAAAATTTTCGGGGGGGGGAGAGGGGGAAGTCTGGGGGTCCCCCCAGGCCATTAGGGGGCACAGATTTCTGGAGGGGGGGCGAAAAGGTTTTCGAAAAATGCTTATTAAATAGCTATTTTTTGCTGCTGAGTTCAAAAATTAACAATTTTCGACTTAAATTTAAGCTTAACACAGCTAAAAAATTCCTAAAAATCCGGCGAAGCCTGAAAAATTTTTCTCAAAATTCTTTTCAAATACTGCATTAGTCACAATGGATCAAGTAAACAATCTCCCCCCCCCCCAGCCTCAATTGGGAGGGAGATAGTTTACTTGATGCTAACTTTCTCAAAACTTGACCAATTTAGCTCAAATTTTGTGTGGGTACGTTCCTACATATATTTGCTTGATTGGTAATGAAATTTTAAAATTTTAGATATTTTAAATTTTTAACTTTTTTAAGGGGGGACCAAGGGGAACCAAAAATTTTTCGTCTCTGATTTTGCTGAAAAGTTGTATATACGGGTTTCGGCTTGATGACCATAGCTGGGGCCCCCAGGTTAAACCTAAGTCTTAATGATTTTATTGCGTATCCTGCTGTGCAGTTTCCAATTTGAAGTCTAATAGAAAAGAAAGGTCAAAATGATGGTCAACTCTAACACAGAGTTCTAATGCACAGTACAAATAGAGGGGGGCAAACCAGTGAATGTACCAAGAAAACAAATTGTAATGTTGTAAATACCACTGACTTTTCATTTAAAACGAAACTTTAAAACACCAGTTAATGTAAATTATATAATTAAAAATTATTTCTTTATCCCTAAATTTTTTATAAAATTACCTCCTCTAGTGTGTCAAAGTCACTTACCAAGGAGTCACGTCAAATTCAAAATTCGAAATTTCACAAGTTTTTTCATCTTTTTTAGAACTTATCTTACTAACTTCGCGTGACGCGTAACAATTTATGTTGTCCCATTGTTGAATAGAGTTCCAAGCAAATAATTATAATTAATTTGCACTAATTAATACGTTCAAGCTTTTCCAGTTAAAGTTTCATTTTAAATCAATGTATTTACAACATTACAATTTGTTTTCTTTATGCATTCACTGCTTTGCCCCCCTCTATTTGTACTCTGCATTAGAACACTGTGTTAGAGTTGATCATCATTTGACATTTCTATTAAACTTCAAATTGGAAACTGCACAGCAGGATACGCAATAAAATCATTAAGACTAAGGGCCATTTCATAAAAAGCGCTTAAACGGCTTAGCTTAAAAGTGAATTTATTTATGAAAAGGGTGGTCGGCTTAAACGGCTTAAATGGCTTAAACGGCTAAAATTTAAGCCGTTTAAGCCGACCCTTTTCATAAATAACCATCGGCTTAAACTTTAAGCCGAATCCTTTTCATAAAAAATGGCTGGCTTAAAAATGCAGTGGCTTAAAATTAAGCCGTTTAAGCCGATCTCCTTTTCATAAATAGTTGTAGTTTAAGCCGTTTAAGCCGATGGCTTAAAATTCAGTTCAAATTGTCTGATTTTTAAGCCGCGTAAAATCACCGCGCTTAAACGGCTTAAAACATGGAAGTAGTAATATTAAAACGTTCATAACTTCCTCAATATTTGGAGTAGGCCAATGATATTTATATCAAAATGAAGCTCATAGTGTGAGGAATTCAATGGCATTATTGGCATGCTTTTTAGTACTGGTAAATATTTTAAAAACCAGCCTCAACTTGATGAAAAACCTTCTACTTATCGGATTAACAGTTATAACAGTTTATTCAAGTCAAAAATACTTTAAATACGTACCGGGGTAGTTACATAATATGATATTTCTTGGAAATCCTCTTTAAGCGCTAAGGCGTATTTTATATTTTAAATTTAAAATTTTCAAAATGAAACTGAAACGAGCAGCCCCCAAACAAGGCATTATTCCGCAGCAGAGCCTAGTTCTTCCAGTGGGCATGGTTACAGGAGATGTACCAGTAAGGCCCCTAATTTCTGGTTGTGGTGCCCGAGGTTATACCAATTATGACCACTGACTGTGGCTTGCACCAACTGACCTAAATTTTACTCAATGACCGTCTGCTTCTCATCCGCTCACTCGCCTATGGCTAGCACTTTCTAGTACAAGTGGAAGAACAATTTTCTAGCGTCAACCACATCTTAATTTACGCAGGATGACTAAGAATTAGACATTCATTATACCAGAATCCTACCAAACAACTATCAGAAATTCCACTTAATTTTTGAACTTTTACTATATTTACAAGAATCCAAATACAGTATATCCCGTCTGCTCACCCAAATGGGCCGGTGTTACCGTAAAAACTTTAATGCCATTAAATTTCTTTCTGATGCAATATTTGATCTAGGATAAACAGTTGCATTCTAAACAGTATAAAATTAAAAAATGAAGCTAATTTTTCCTCAATTTTTTATTTTAACTCCAACCCATTTCGGGTGAGAGACGGGATGTACTGTATTTGGATTCTTATATGTGTAAAATTAAAAATTCAAAAATTAAGTGATAGTTGTTTGGCAGGATTCCGCTCTTAGTTCTGCGTAAATTATGACGTAATTGACGCGGGGAATTGTACTTTTACACGTACTAGAATCCGCTAAACTTCGGTAAACGAAGTATTCTACATATTAACGAAAACTTGAGTCTAGTTTTCAATTGTTATTTTTAAAATTCCGTATAATAGAAAGTATTTGGATTGATTTCGATGACTGGATCATGAAGGCAAATAAATTTGCAGACTTTTTGGGAAGACGTTTCTTTTGAACCCGGAAGTGATAGCTTCTCTTTAGCTTTCTCACACTCGGAGAAATCCATGTGCAAAAATTAATTTCGTGTTATTACATGCCCAATTCAGACAGTAAAATTACGTCAGAAATGCTTAATTTTGTTGTAATGAATACATTCCTAGCTTTAAAATAATTCCTATGCAAATCATTGTTCACCTCTAAGAACTGAATGAATTACTTTCAAAGTTTGGCGCAAAGACCCGAACCAGTACCTTAAGGTGGTGATTCCTTTTGCGCACGTATTGTTGTTTGACGGCCCAAATCACGATGGAATTTGATGAAATTTTCCAAAATAAGTTCATTTGGTGTTCTAACACCCTCCGCGCAATCTCGCTTCAAAATTTCGAGATTTCCGTTCAGCACGGGTTTTGCTAGTTTCTGACAGTTGAGTAGCAGCTACATAGTTATGATTATACTCATTTGAAAGATCCCGTTGCGCTCTACATTTTTGGTTTTGGAAGCAACTTTCTAGCTCTTCTCTATTGAGATATAGCCGAGATTCTTATTTTGGCGTTGAAAACGTCATTTTTGCTGAAATCAAATGATCCACGATTTCTTGAGCTACATAAGCCGTAAAATTAAACTAAGGGTGTCGATTTGAAGGTCTCGTCGAGGCTGATTATCCTAGGCATGATAATGTTCCAACTGCTACCCCGCGAGTTGCTATCACAAAAAATGTAGTTTTCCCAAAAACATGACCAAATTTTTTTCCAGCGATTGCAGAGCATTTACTATGCAAGCTAGAGGGTTGCCACTTAGTGGACGTGTTTTACACAAAAATACCCAGGGACCCTTTTTTGGTTGCCCCGATTGCTGCTTTCTAGCTATAAAGTGCCGCTTGCGAAAGTCGGGAAAAGTAGGCAAAATCCAGGTTGAGGTTGCGCAAACATTTTAGCTAATTTCTTCATAACGAAGAGTGATTTCATGATAATTACAAATGGGTCCCCAGTTATTTGATAGTGGAATCGAATGATGTAGCCGATGCCTCTCGAAAAAAATTTGCTTTAGTCTGCAAAAAATCTGGAAAATTAAAGTACTTCAAAAATGCAGTAAAATAGTTTCCGAAAAGTGAAGTTAGTTTCATTGCATTCATTAGAAAGAGAAAATGTTAAGCTCCATTTTGATATAAGAGTGGCTTCTTAACTCCAAGTAATGAATGAGTATAGAATTAGGGTTCAAAGTTGATGTCTCCAAAAGGAATCACCACGTTAAATGGCGTAGGATATAAGCTACAATGAAGCAGAAAGTTCATTTGCTTTTATATATTAATAGTCAAAAGACTTTCATAAATAAATAGGCTTAAATGGCTTAGCTTAAAAGGCTTAGCTTAAGGTGCTGGTATCGCTTTGTGTAAATTCGAACCTACAAGCTTCAATTCTTCATGAAAGTGGATGAAACTTTCCAAATACATTATTTTCGTGCTCTTTAACATTCTGGGACCAGTCTCGGATTTTCAGGTGCAAAGATAAGAAATTTTTGGTTTTTGCCATTATTCTCTCAGCCCATAGTCGAGACACCAGATTGGTTGGTATGGCTGGAAAGAGGGCGCAAAAATAAACATGTTTGCTTTTACAACTTTTGAGCTATCTCTAGTGGTTAAGTCAGTATAAGCAAAAAACGATTTTTGGGGTCCAAAAATGGCCGTTTTCGAGAAATTCAGTTTTTTCAAAATTACTGCCAAATTGTACGGACAATTTTGGTTTATTTATACTCGATCGTTTCACAGTCTCATTGCACATTTTATCAATGCCTATTAGCCGGAGTTTGTTGCTCTAAGCTAGAGATTTGGCCGAAAAACCATTTTGGCAAAACTGCGATTATTTTGTTTGAACATCGATTTCTCAAAAACTACCCAATGGATGTGATGTGATGATCGCGTGATGTTTGGCAAAATGAGAATTCGCACTATTGCGGAGGGACATTTTTCTTGGTTTTAGCTAAAACATCTCCAGTTGCGAGAAAACTCAATGCAAAGTTGCAAAATTTCGTGTCACCGCACATTTAATGGATTTTCTTGGCCGTTAAGACCTGCTAAGCCAAATCCAAAAAAATGTCCCTCGGCCCACATGTCCTTTATAGGACAGCACAAGAAAAAATTTTGGCTCATTCCACAGTTTTGAGAAATCGATGTTCAAAAATTTTTGGTCAATACTCAGCCTATCAGATGTCAGTATGTCAGACAATTTTCGCTATTTTTTGGGGATGTTTATTAGTTTCGTACTCTCATGAGTATCTACAGATTATAAGCTTTAAAATGATGTATAAAGCTCTTTCCAACTCACAAAATTGCGAAACTTATGGCGTTTCAAAAAATACCTACAAAAGCACTGCACAAAACGATACCAGCACCTTAAATGGCTTAAAAATCCTTTTCATAAATAATCGGCTTAATCGGCTTAAACGGCTTAAGTTAAGCCGTTTAAGCTAAGCCGTTTAAGCCGCCTAAGCCGTTAAAGCCATTTAAGCCGATTATTTATGAAAAGGAATTTTTCATCCATTTAAGCCTTTTAAGCTAAGCCGTTTAAGCTAAGCCGTTTAAGCTTTTTATGAAAAGGCCCTTAGATCCTTCGGACTAAGTAGCCTGGTTTTGGTCTACCCAATCCGGGATTTGTCCGCGTTAGGTCGTGAGTTCGATTCCTCTAAGCTCCGTTTCCGTTTAAGGCCAATACACGTCTAGTGAACAGCTGTCGTGTTCCACAGATGCCCACAGGTCAGTACCTTCTGGAATCAGGCAGAGGATCAACACCTCTTGCTCAGTACAACTGTCACACTTCCAGGGGAAATGTTTAGGCACAAAGTCCTCAGTGCCTGGGATAGCCTCGTAAGCTTCCTCAACTATCTGATCTACGTTCCAGGGATGCAGACAACCGCAAACCACAATAGGAGGAATCAAACTAAGTGTCTCTTCGCTCTGATGCTGGAATGCCTCTAGCTCAAAACTAACTGTCAACTCGGTACCACAATTCTCGCACTCTAACTTGCAGTGAGATAATACAGGCACAAACTCTGCCAGCGTGATATAAGCCAAGTCCTAACTAACGTCCTAAGTAAGTCTGAACTGATCTCTAACTAAACCCTAAGATCCTAGCAGAATGGACCACAGAACCTATAAATTTTAGGATTTAATTTACAACAGTTACGTGCAGACGAAATGAGGATATGATGATACAGACTGTGGATAAGGGAATCAATTAGTTACAAACAGAACTGGTCAGCTAATCAGACAACAGCAAGATAAGACCAAGCAATCACCAAAAATACAATTACTACTGATACAGTCGAAAACAGGTAAATTGGCTACAATTACACACACAGAATACACGGCTGACCACTATTACCCTAAGGCTCGTACCTAATTAATGAACCTAATGATTTTAAGTTAGACCTAGCAGAAGACCTAGACCTAACCAGCAGTCTGATATTCACAAGTTAGCCCAAGAACTTTGCTTTATAAGTTTACCCTACAAACTTTATGTTGGAACCTGAAACCTACAAAATTTCGAATGAATTGATTATAGATAGCGAGTCTGGTACAGTTTCAACAAAATGATCACTATATTCAGTTTCCTAACTGCAAAGTGTAGAGGGGGTCCGCCTATATGCTTGGGGTGTCCTATGTGCTTTTATTTTAAATGAAACAATCAATATTGCGCGGATTTCCACCCTTTCCCGGGCACTAGATATTAGTCCTGACTACCCGCTCGGCAGATAACCAGAAGCTAATATCCTACTTCCTGCCTAAGGAAGCGGCCAGAGGTCAATTCGCACGTTAATAGAAGTTTATACGGATTCTGGATTTTCCCCAAAAGTTTCAGTCAATGAAGATAATTCTTAGCAAAAACAATGGAAAGAGCACGAGAAACAAAGATTGAAACAGTACATGATAATTGAGAGTTCAAAGAGTTTTAGATCTGTCTTCTGAATCAAGTTTAGGGGTCCCCAACTCCGAACCACAACCGAAAGTTTGAAGCATTACAACAGGCGCTCAGAGCCGATAGGCGGCGGAAAATTCGCTAAGGACAGCTGTAGGTGGCAGATACGTCGTCTGGTCAAGGGAGCAAGCCTCAACCAGGGGGGATCGGCAGTGCACTGAGAAGCTGAGCTGTACTGTTGACGTGGGTGTCGGATAAATCACCCGTGAAGACAAGTTCCTGATAAAGGGTGTCGGATGAATCACCCTGTAAGAGCAAGATCCAAAGTCAGTGCACTCCGTCCAGCCCTGGCAGACTGTTTATCCCGATAAAAGAAGGAAAGTTACTAGTCTGTTTGATAGAAGCACCTTAGGTTCCGAGACAACTGGATGAGGGAGAGAAGAGCAAAGAATCCGGGGGATCCACAAGGGAACTCACACCGGTGAGACAGAAGGAATGAGACGGAGAATCCGGGTCCAAGGGAACCGCAGGAGGGCTGGTAAGCAGCAGATGGAGAAGGGGTGGCACGGCAGGCAAGATCCACTGATAGAGCAGCAATGATCAGCAGGCAGAGCCAGGCAGAGAGAGACTGTGATCCAGGAAGGCAAGGCAAGACAGGGCTTGAGCGCAACCTGAATCAAATGGGTTAAAACCGTTAGGATCTTTCAGAGAAAGATCCTAACACGATATTTACTGGGTCCAGGAATAATCCCTAAGAAGCTGAGATGGAAAGTTTGAGAGGTGAGTAAAATTGTGTAAAAATTTGAGAGTGCGTTCTGTGGTTAAAAATTGAGAAAATTTGAGTTAAACTTGAAATTTGGGACTTTTGGGAGAGTTCCCAAAAGTCCAAGCTTCTCAGTGGATTTCCTTTCGGAAATCCACGCGACCCAGGTAATATCTGAACAGATATTACGAATCAGAATCATTTATAACAGTGAATAAAATAATTTAAATTAAAGGACAATTCTCAGGGGTATTTTTGAAAAGGACCTCTGGGCCTTGTAAGAATCTCAGAGGCGATTCCCAGAAAAAGCGGGAAATCACCTTTAAAAAACTAGGCATTTGCAAGAGAAAAATAAAGGGGGGAAGACCTATGGTGGGATGTAGACCTAAACCCTACTTTAAATCTAAAAACCCCAAAAGTTGACGAAGGGCTAGTGTTAATACACTAGCCCCGTTCCGGAGTGGGGGAGAATTTGGGCATAGTAACGCCCTGTATAGAGAAAACAAGGGGGGAGTGAAGGGAGAGGCCAAAAGCGGCCGTACGGTTCGGAAGACGAGGTAAGACTGAAGTGCAAAACAAGTCTACCTGTCAATCATTCGTCTGATTGGCCGAAATTGTCCTCCGCGCAAAAAGGCGCGCACTAAATGATTCTGATTGGGTCAAATTAGTTGTAATCATAACGTGATTTTTGGCGGGCTCTGAAGTGTTTACACAAGCGGGGAAAGGGCAATTAAACTAATCCCTTTCCCCTATTGTAAAATTAAGAGAAAGATAAAATTAGGAATAACACTTAAGGCAAACGCACTCAGGCGAGAAATTGACACTACGTCAATTTCTCGCTAAAAGAGAAAAACAAGACGCAACACCTTTCTAAAACCTGGACCAGAGGGTCCCCTTAACTAAGACTTAAGACTGCTGATTAGGTAGGTAAAATAACTAATTAAAACTAATAGATACGAGCCTTTCACAGAATACAATACACAATACAAAAAAATCCAAACAACTAAGTAGCTAAGACATGAATTAAAAATAAAACTTTTCTTCAAACTTTTATCAATTCGCCTCTTTTCTTTTGCCTTTGAGTCTCAGCCGAGCTGGACTCAAAGAGCGGAAAGTTTGTACCGTTACAAAAGAACTCACATCTGTTGCTCAAAATTGGCAATAAGGGAAGACATAATAGTCTTCCCTCAAATTACAAAAATCCAAAACTTACAAAAGAAAAGAACTTTAAAAGGAATCCCACACTAGCTAAGCAAAAACTAGTTAAGTTCAGTGAAAGGGCAAGCCGAGCTTCCCTTTTGCTTTAAAACCAATAAAAACCAAATTAATTTAACTTTAAACTTAATTAACTTAACTTTCATTAATTAATTAGCTAGAATATGGATTAACTTAATTAAACATGAACTTTAATTAAGCTTAAAATGAAGTTTAAACTATTAGTGATCGCAATACTGAAGGGACGAGCCGAGCTCTCCCAGCTAGGTCAGAAAATCAAGCATAACGCAAAATCGAACCACAGAAGCACAAATTATTTTGGGCTTATTTTGAAGAGGAAGACCTGCCGAGTTAGCTTATAAAAGTTTTAACCTAATTATAGATGTTAATAAACGTGAAACTTTTAATTGAAAGCACTATGGCCACCTAAGTCTGGAGGCCCATTTGAACTTCAGTATGTGGCTTACAAATCAGCTTGTAAAATGAAATCGAACCACAGAAGGGGTAAATATTTTCAGATATTCTGAAAGAGCAAAGCTTGCTGGTTTTAATGATATAAAAATTATACTAACTAATTATGTTAATTAACGAGTAATTAAGCGAAAACCGCCGATATGGGCAAAACTTGAAAGTGACTTTGTAATCTCCATATGAAATTTGAAAATGGCTTGTATAATTAAAACGAACCACAGAATAGGTTGTTTTTTTTTCATAAATTGCATGAGCAGGTCTTAATCTATTCAGATATAATAAACTTTGATCGCATTTCGACGTACAGTGAGCGAACACTGGCCTTTTTCCTGACCATGTTGGGTTGTTTCGGCCATAGTAGCAGAATCCCTTTAATTAACTTAAATTAATGAGTGGACCGTGCTCTGCACTAATCATTGACAGTCGTTCTACACCTGCCAATCCGCCTGGGGAGCGGCACCCAACGGGCCTCTACCTAGCTGTCCCGCAACAGCATAATTAGTAAAAGTTAACTGCCAACTCGAAACAACCCAACTTAAGCTTGAAACTTCATTGTTGTTAATTTTCCCAATTAATTCATGTCTTAACTATAGCAATAATGAGAGATACAGATTAAAGATACAGAGACAATGGCAGTCAAACACATTCATTCCATAAGTTCCATTCCGTTTTTCCAGCAGAATCCAAGATCGAAACTCCATAAGAACCCGGAACTATTCATCACATATTTAACCTTTTTAGTTCATTTTGAAAGCCGCTTATTACTCGGATAGGTTGTTCAAAGACTTCGTGTCTGGTCATGTCGTGTCCTAAATGCGTTCATTGGTTGGCACGCCGGCCGATTTGGATTGAAATACAAATATGATCTTTTATTGAACAAATCCACATGACAAAATATTCATTTTTATTACATATTTCAGTAAAGTTAAGACGAAATGTAAATTCCACTTTTGAGATTCGTAGTAAGCACAATTCCGCTTCTTAGTTTTGCTAAATGTGAGTAGGCATATTTCCGCTTTTGAGTTTTGACGATGAGTAGGTAGAATTCCACTGGACATAAGTGGAACCATCTGATTCAGTTATGGAATTTGGTAAAAAAATAAGAAATTGCAAGTTCGTAATGAGTGTGTGATTTTGAAGCTAACGATCAAAGTAAAACCAAACTGAATTTATTTCAAAGACAACAATTTTGTACAAGGAAAACACAAAATGACCGTGTACAATTACAATTTTAAATTAAACTACCCCAACGCTTTCAACCAACCTTTAACCTTGATCCTGGGCGTGGCTTCTCCAATTTTGATGATGATTTTGGGTTCAATCGAAAGTGACCCGAAAATGACGAAAATTCCCTCCCTTAAATACTGTCAAAACTATGCATATTACGAAAATGCCGAATTTCTAATTTGCATATTTGGTCCGAAGTTCGTAGATTTTCGAAAACAAGGAAATTTCCACACAGTGTACTCAACAAGGTTTAAAAAATTTGCTGATTTTCACATGTGTATTTTTGTCTAGACAGTATATTTTAACGAGCTTTTAAGATTAAAGTCGTAAGTCTTTACAGTTGTCAACGTTTGAAGGTTTAAAATTTGACCATTTTAAACCAATGTTAGCATCAAGATTTCTATATTAAAACAATTTTACAACATCAAGTAAATCTTAAACTTTTAAAAATGATTAAAAAATTTAAAGGCCTGAATTAAAACTCCAATTGCACGGTTCGTTTAATATTTTAATATACATAAATTGACCACATTCGTAAACGGTTGTCGGGAGATTTTTTTGGCGCACACGAAACAATTACAACTTTTCTCTGCCTAAGTTTAACACATGAGACCTCTACGTCGAGGTGAAATTAATAGACAACTGTAAAACTTACGACTTTAGTTTTAAAAACTCGTTAAAATATACTGTTTGAATAATAAAGTTCGTAAAAATCAGCGAGATCTAAAAAAGTCGAAAAATTTCACAAAAATGGACTCCTCCCTCACTTACCTAAGCTCGAACTTTGTCCAGGCGGCAGAAACAAACTGCTAGGAGTACCCAGTTTTTTGTGGCTTCCCTTGTATGTGATCCAGAATTTGCCTTGTTGCTGACTTTTCAGATTCGGTAGACACCAAAAGAAAGAGTAGGTACTTTCTGAGTTAAACACCCTGTTTCAAGTTTCATATGTGATTAAAATGCTTTAAAACGTGTGTATTGTGTATTATTTCATGTGTGTGATTATTTCATCTGTGTGTTTCACGTGTGTAAATTGTGTATTATTTCAGCACGCTACTTTACGTTTTATCGAAATTGAATCTATCAGCACACCAAGATTATACCATGGTACAAGACGGAACGCTTGGCAGTTTGCAGCCACCTGTGCTTTCGCCGTCTGCGAATTCTGAAAACATTTCACTCAACGGTAAAGGAAAAGTTTATAACCAACTCGAATCAGACGATTTAGAATGTACAGCAGTTTGATTTGATTCTCATGGCAATATTGTGTAATATTTACGTTTTTACTCGTCTCTGATGTTAATAAATTGTAGAATTTATACCGTTTGCTCTGAGCTACATAGTTCTATCTGCGCAATAGCAAGTTTGGTATAGTATGTGCTTGCGTTTGTTACAGCCATGCCATTATTTCGGGGGACAAAATTTTCTTTAAATTTAATTTCGTTTTCTTGGGAAACAAGAAAATTTCAATAGCGCTAGCTAAAATTTGACAGCTGTCTGTGTCAATGATTTAAACAACGTGTTTAAGGCGAAAATATGTACAATATGTATGAACAAATATGCACAAATATGGGAATATGTAGAAATATGTACACATAAGCATAGGTGAAAAGCGCAAGTGTTGCCAATGGTTTAGATTTAGCCCAGCATGAAGCCATTAATCAAATTATGAAATTCAAGGAATGTTTCCTTTGCCTTTTCTCTATTTAAAAAAATTTCTCATTTTCTTTCATTTTCTTTCCCTTCTTATAAAGGCAAGGCTGTAAGACACCTTAATATTGGACTATTGCCGCTGCGCAAACCTGAGTGCCGGAGAAACAGAGAACAGAACCGACGGAATGGACAACGTCTCCGTTTCGCCAGTCGCAAATCACTATTGCAGCCTTTTGTCAAAGGTAATATCCTAAAACTTATAGAACCTTAAAATGTCAGTAAACAAATTTGTTTCCAGCGTTTTTGCCATAACAGTTACAAACAATATGTCTTGTCAAGTTTAATCACACAATATCATTGTTTGTGAAATACCGTTTAGGTACGTCGTTAGTTATTAAAGGGTTGTTGTATCTTATCATTGGGCAGCAAGAATTTTATATCTAATTTAATCGGAGAAAGAAGTTAAAAATAAGAGTGCACAATTGCACTGTATAAATGAAGATTCTTCTTAGTATAATTATGCACTCTTGCTTAAAAGACTGCAGATTTGAAGGGTATACTTGGCTTTAGGAGCTATTTCACAAACAATGCAAAAACTAACAAAACTTCGCAATGTAACTTTGTCTTAAATGATTATCTGTACAGCATTATCTTCAATAAACGTGCATGTAGAAACTTTATTTGGGTGTGGCACATTTGCCCACTCCACACGTAATTCCCAGTATAAGAGCCAAGAGCAGTAATGATCCAACAGTAATGCCGACAATAGTTAGAATGACAGCTTTCCTCTTCTGAAAGTAGGATGACAAATATTAACAGAAACTAATTACTAAACAGTCAAATTGATTAGCTAATTACTAAAGAAGATCAAGGGCTCTCTATATTAATAGTGTAAAGATCTGGCTCCGCCGGGAATCGAACCACGGACCTCCCGGGTTGCAGAAAGGTGTGCAACCACTACACCACGGAGCCAGGAGAGAAGAGCTAGAGCACATAAGTTCTATATCATTGGTGCTCTCTGTACAATAGGGCTTCATAATTGTATTCATAAGAAAAAGAACAAGAAGATTTCACTGGGCTTATCTTCTCTCCAGTGCCGAATGGAGCTCGGACAGAAGCGAACCATATTCATTTGGAGAACTATCCAAGTTTTACAGCCCCTCCACTTTCGGGAAGGAAGCGATTAGCAGCCACGCAGATTGTTGCAGTCCCTCCACAAACCGGGAAGGAATATAATGCAGTCAGGGCCAGGGGACGGAATCTATTAATCTACACTGAATCTGATCAACATACCTGGGCCTGTTTGTCCATTGGAACAAACGTTCTCACTTCACGAACTTCCACATCTTTATTGTATTTGGTGTCCTTGTACGGGTCAACTTTGTAGTCGTTAGTTGGCATATTGAATATTTCTTGTAAACGTTCTCGCTAAAACAGCACGTAAACATGTTGTAAAGGCTGCGGCAGGGAATAGAGGCTTGAATTCTCACGCAAATAGATGACTTCAATCAACGACACCTTGCTGTAAAGATATCCAAGGTCAAGAACGATTCATCTAATTCTAGACAAAACTAACTTCCGCGGAACTTCTTACAATTTTACATAAACTTAAAATTGAAATTCTTTGATTCTGTTTTGTATTGTTATACCAAAATATTGTTGTTATGGCAAGACAGCATCTTCAGTCAAAATATTTCGGTTCTTTCTCAACTATAACTATTGGCACACATAAGCCACTAAGTTAAGTTTGTTTCTATTAACTAGCCTGCGTGATAACTGCTTGCGTAGTAGATTAAGGTAAAGTGGGCCCCCGAGAGAACTCCGACCTAACTGAAGGATGCCAGCTCTTCATCCGACAGGCATCAGGTACAGCTTCCTGTTACCTTCCCTCCGCATTGGCATTCATTTACGGACCAAAAATGTACCTAAGGATAGACACCTGACTTGACTGTAGCTGTAGTGTAGCAACCGATATATGCTTAGTCTCTTGCTCAAAAGGATTTGTGAAAGCCTTGTGGAAAGGGGGTTTCGAACCTCGGACTGCAAGATTTTTAGTCCAACGCGTTGACCACTCGGCCGTCACGACACTAATAATTGACTAGGACTTCTTTCAAAACAGTACGTAGAGTACTGCTTCCGTGAAAGAAGTATTTACTCCCAGATTGTCTTTGTTTGAATCTCGACAGGGTTAGGTATCATTTTCCCGTTTCCTGATTGATTGTCTGAGCGATGGATGAAATCGCTAAAATGGAAGTTAAGTTAAACTATATTGGCGAAGAGTTTCTCCACGGCATGATTATGTAAAAACTCCTGACATAGTTGACACACCACCATATGAAAAACACGTGGGGTGGGCCCTACGTTCTAAAAAAAGGTTAAGGCTAAACCGGATTAAGCCCATTTTAGGTTATTCCCGAAATTTAAAGGTTAGGTTAACCCTTGGGGTTACATAAACCCGGCATTGGTCAGTAGTATAGGAGAGTTCAAATGGACATGGTTTGTACAGGTGTGCTGGAGTCAAATGGGAGCTAATTAATCATACAGGTAAGGTCATTAATCATCGGGTGCAGATGTTCTCAAGGTCATTGTTGGCCAATTTTGCCTTTAGCTTAGATAAGCTTTGTAACATTGTACTAAATTTTTAACACAGTGTTATTGGACTATATTGTATGTAACTTTACCTATGTATGTAACTTTAAGTTTGCTAGACTATAGCTAGCTTACTTGCCTAATTAGTGTTTTAATTATATGCCTAATTAAGTACGTAAATTTTATTAAGTAACATTTTCAAACTTTTTTCAAACTTTTAATTACCTGACTGTTTGCCAATAAATTCTTACCTATCTACCTCAACATTGTATAGATCAAAAATATTCTTCTCAAATTTCGCCACTTTCTTCTATTCCGGCCAAAATTTCTAATATTTCCCTTTCTTGCCTCCTATTGAATTTCTTCATCTGAACCTTTGTACTAACCTTGAAACGGAAGACATGTAACAAACACTTAAAGAAGACAAGATTGTTAGTTAAGTACTTCAGAATATACTGATGTTAGCTGCCTGCTAGTGTTAGCATATCTTTAGCATACTGAGGACTCAAACCTGTCAAAAGTCTTTCTCCCAGCTAGCAGCCTGCTAATGTTAGCATATCTTTAGCATACTGAGGACTCAAACCTGTCACTACTTTTCTCTCCCTGCTTGCTGCCTTCTAGTGTTAGCATACCTTTAGCATACTGAGGACTCAAACCTGTCTCCCAAAGCTTACCAATTCGCCTTATCTATCTTGATTGCACCAGTCTCAATGAAATTAAAGACGTAAACAATAAACATTGGTTGAAAATGAAAATTTTATGTCTCCAATTACGTAAAATTGCCAATACTTATCACTTTCATCTTTGTGTCTACGTAAAGAGCATGTGTTGAACTAACTTCGGTCACCTGTTGGTAATTATTGGTTGACTAATTAGTTAGTAATAGTTTGTTAAAGTTGACTATGAAAATTGGCTGAAAATGGGTGATTATAATTTTATGTCTCCAATTACGCAAGATTGGAAAACTTTATGTGATAAGTGTTATGTCTACGTAAAGAGCATGTGTTGAACTAACTTCGGTCAACTAATTTTGTTTAGTAATTAACTAATTAGTTAGTAATAATTTGTTAATGTTGACTATGAAAATTGGCTGAAAATGGGTGATTTTATGTCTCCAATTACG
>JASAND010029972.1:0-49649 GCA_030248195.1 Trissonchulus latispiculum | reverse complement strand
ACAACCACCACGTGCCTTCCTGGATACCCCAGGACAACCACCAAGTGCCTTCCTGGATACCCCAGGACAACCACCACGTGCCTTCCTGGATACCCCAGGACAACCACCATGTGCCTTCCTGGATACCCCAGGACAACCACCACGTGCCTTCCTGGATACCCCAGGACAACCACCACGTGCCTTCCTGGATACCCCAGGACAGCCACCACATGCCTTCCTGGATACCCCAGAACCTCCTCCCATTAGCTGGAAGCAATGGGAACCTAGACTGTTAACCTATATGACCGCTACGGGATCCGATGCCTTTCCTGAACCCCTCAAGATCGCTATCTTGCTTACCTGCATCGGAATCGAAGCTCACAGAATTTATATATCATTACCGAAGCCCTACGGGGAAGAGACATTTGACACTGTCCCGCTCTCCGAAACCATTTCACCCCAAAGGCCAATATCGTTGCAGCCCGCCATGAATTCCGTCAACGGAAACAAGCCACGACGGAAACCATAGTTTCGTTTTACAGCGATCTTTGTTCTCTGTCCGTACCATGTGACTTTATGGATCCTCAAGAGGAGATACGAGACCAATTTATCCACAAAGGAACCGCCTGCCTCCTGCAAGGTATAATCCAGCCACCACGGCAAATGAACGAGTAACCTACTTTGAGCGAAAGTCCTACAAAAAGGGGAACTGTGGTGACTATGTTTTGTGGAAAACATACGAGTTTTTTGCTAACAGTAGAAAATGATGGACCTAAAGATAAACCTTATCTCTTGGTTATGTACGATCGCTTCACCAAGTGGCCTGAGGTCGGAACCACTGGAACCGCCATATCGTTTTTGGGACCTTTGTTTTCCCGGTTTGGGTCTCCCAAAGAAAAAGAGGACTATGAATTTGAAATGGAAAGGAGAATGTAGAAAAGTGAAATAGAAAGTTTTAGAGACCTATAGGATTGGATCCGTTATGATGTAGAATAGAGTTGTTATCGGATGTTTAGCGAGGTAGTCGCCACTACACCTCATTACTGTTACTATTCAACAGGTGTGCGTCTACGGAATTAGATGCATTGAGTGCACCCAAGTCTCAGTGCAAGTGTGCGTATACGGAATTATCACCCTTAAAACTTACTTACTTACTTGCTTAATTAAATTAATTTCCTTTACTCATTATATTTACGTTTTCAATCAGTTTAATTGCATAATTACTTTTCAAATATTTGAAAACTGCTTGAATTCCAAAATTGGAGACTTCTAAATTCAATATAACTTTGTACTTTTGCACTAACGTTGAAGTTAGAGAATCTGATGGGGCCCCCAAACTATTGACCTTTGCATTTGACCTTTCCACTTTTCTTTAATACAGACCAGCGTCTCAGCAGGAGACCAATGAAAGGATTAATTTTCTCTTCCAATTTTGGGGGCCCCACCAGATTCCTACATACCGAATTTTCGATTCCCCTTGGTCCCTCCTTACTGAACTGAAATTAAAAATTTTTTAAACTTTCTAAATTCAGAATTCATAAGCCTCCAGTATGCATCCTGGCAAAATTTCAAAGTTATTGGTCAAAAAATCAAAAGTTATGGCGGGGGGGGGTTAAGCGCAAGAGACCCCGGATTAAAAACATTATTCACCCCATTACAGTAACAGACAGAGCATGCACTTTGTGCTTCCACTTGTTGCTTGCTCGCCACTCCCTCATTTTAACTGTATCAATTACAAAGATGTTGAATAGTGGTTTCATATCGTTTTGGCAGATACAGGAAAATGCAGCAAGTTGACACCCCTTCCCCTTGGATAGAACTCTGCATTCTGTCTTCGATTCAAAATGGAAAGCTAGGAATTTTGCAAGGCTTGGCAAAGAGCAAAACGGTTGCGATGAAATAATGTGAAACAGATGCGCCCAGTTATGCCATCCAAATGAGATGTGATGTGACATGAGAGAATGTTTTTTTACAGTGTTTGTTTTATTTATTAATTTCATTGATTTATTTTGCAAAAACAGTTTCACCCTTCCCAGAATAGGTTGAATGTTGCAATGTCTTTATTGCGATATCGCCATCGTTATTAAACTTTGTGAGTTGTTGATTGTTAGCTGAAAGGATGTGATTATTTTATAATTAATTAATGAATTGATAATTAATTAACGAACTAACAGAAATAACCGATTAGCACACTGGGTCGCTGTTCCAATACTTCAATTTAATTGCTTTGTGGAACTCTTCAATATTGATCACACTCACACATAAAGAACATTGAACTTGTCCAAGCTGATAATAAAAGCAATGATAGAAGCTTATTGCATTGCTACAAAAGGTCTCTATGACACAAACAAACGGTCGGTGTAATCAGTTTGTTTTCACAAAATCTGACAAAGTAGTCTCAGTTTACGTTTGTCTAGCCTTTCTTGGATAGCCAAAACAGGCCTATTTTGCCAAGTTTCCCGTCAATATGCCGTCATATCGACGACTTATCTAGACTTGCACATTTACTTAATTTATATAATCGTAAATTGTAAGCAGTTTTGTTAGATTTCCAGTTCAGGTTCGACAATTCGCTTACTACACATCAAAATGATATTTTTAGTCCTATTTTTGGCAGCATTTTGTCCGCTGGTTGCACCTGAGTACGATTTGCTCCCCAGGTGCCCACAGCCCGATTTTAGCTTGCTGGATCAAACCGTTGCCGAAGTAGAGGGGATAATTACGGGCGCCGTTGACCTTTTTCCCTACGGATCCATTTTGACCTATCTGACGACCATGTTCGATGGGTTTGCCGCCAATCCAGATGCGGATCTTGATCGACAAATTGTGGCCTATGCGGAGTGTCGCATCGCCAACGCTGTAGAAATGCTGAAATTTCAGCAGCTGCAAGCTGAACTGCAGGATCTAAAAGGAAGCCTGGATAGGGCCCGAGATTTGATACCTGCTCAAGAAAGTTCGGAGCAACAAAAAGTTGATTATTGGGACTGTTTGAGAGATTTTTTCCAAACTTTTCCCATCAGCAAATGGATAGATGTTGCGTATGCCAGAGCTAACATTCAGTTGTTGAACCATGTTGTAACATTACATCTTGGAGCTGGTGTAGAATTGTTGAACACATGTCAGCTTACAAATCGCACTTACTGTGATATTTACTATGGTTGGTATACAACATTTTATCAACAGTATATGAACTATACGGCAATGGGGTTGCAAGTGGTTACAGGCTGGCGAAAAGGGCTGATTAAGATAGATCAGCTATGTGTGGTTGTGCCGTGGTGCGATGATTTCGGCAGGGTTTGTCTTAATACGTATCGGGTGGAGGTAAGCATACTGTTTACGCAGTGTTTAACATTTATATACGCGTCTATCAATAGATTGTTATCCCAACTATGGACTCACGCTTTTCCAGGTGCTAAATACGCGTCACGAGCAATCACAGACAAAAATTGGATAAAAACTGAACGACAACTTTCCTGCCTCGCCACGAAAATTCACACGAAAAAATGTTAGTCAATTCAAGTAGAATGGATTCCCGTTCAAGCGTAAAGAACCACAGGAAAATTCGGCTTCTTTTTCGAAGAAATTCCGACCTCATCACAAAAATTCACAGGAAAAACTTGACCAAATCCAATTTGCAATAATCTCGAAAACCGGCAAAAATTACTGGTGAAAAAAATGGTGAAAATACTACAAAGAAGTATTGTTGGGCCGAAAACATTCATTTCCCATAAAAAAACCAGCTAAGTTTGGCAAGATTGCACAGAGAGCGACTTTAGAATGTCCGTTTTCAACCACCAGATTGAGAAAACTGGTCAGAAGCAACTCGCCAAAATCGCAGCCGTTAGAATTGACTCAAAGGATTTTTGTAACCAAATTAAAGTCTGCCAAACTCCTAACCTTCAGAATTGAATTACAGGCAAAAAATTTATGAAATTTGTATTCACCAAATTCGAAGGGCTCAGTCAAACATCACCAGCAAAACTTTGCCCAATTAAAACTGCAAAAATGAAAAAAGTAGCAAAATGTGGGACTCTAAGCCAGAGAGAAAATTAGAGACTAGCAATTAAGTAAAATTACTTATTGGATGCTCGAGAAATTTGATGTATGAATAAGAGAAAGAGATGACGATGTCTATGTTGGCCATTGTTGAGTCAGTTGGCTCCAGAGAACTACACAGATAAAGGGCCACCCAAATACTTAGAAACCCAAATACTTAGAACTAGTTTTTAAGAGAAGCCTTCTGAAAGCTACAACCGTAAATCCTCAAGAGAAGACTTCTGTAAGCTACAATCCCAAGAGAAGCCTTATGAAATCTACAACCCCAAGAGAAGCCTTCTGAAAGCTACAAACCTACAACCCGAAGAGAAGCCTTCTGAAAGCTACAACCCCAAGAGAAGCCGTTTGAAAGCTACAACCCCAAGAGAAGCCTTCTGAAAGCTACAACCCTACAACCCCAAGAGAAGCGTTCTCAAAGCTACAACCACAAGAGAAGCCTTCTAAAAGCTACAACCCTACAACCCCAAGAGAAGCCTTCTGAAAGCTACAACCTTACAACCCTACAACCCCAAGAGAAGTCGTCTGAAAGCTACAACCCTAAGAGAAGCCTTCTGAAAACTACAACCCCAAGAGAATCCTTCTGAAAGCTACAACCCCAATAGAAGCCTTCTGAAAGCTACAACCCTACAACCTCAAGAGAAGCCTTCTCAAAGCTACAACCCCAAGAGAAGCCTTCTGAAAGCTACAACCCTAAGAGAAGACTTCTGAAAGCTACAACCCCTAGAGAAGCCTTCTGAAAGCTACAACCCTACAACCCCAAGAGAAACCTTCTCAAAGCTACAACTCCAAGATAAGCCTTCTGAAAGCTACAACCCTACAACCCCAAGACATGCCTTCTGAAAGCTACAATCCTACAACCCTACAAGCTACAATTTTTGAAAAAATCTCCCCCCCCGGAAGCCCCCTTCCCCAAAAAATCCTTCGAAATATTTTTGCCATGGGGGGCCGAAATTGACCTACCCCCAGCTCATGCAATTACGTACTAATAAATGCAAAACTGAAATTTTATGCTAAGTGTTAGCATTTTCCTGCTATGCGCACTTCTTTAGCAAATTTCGCAAAAAATTTGGAGTAGTGCGCACAAGATGTGGGGGGGGGGGTGCGGGACTGTCTCCTCTTGGGTGCGGGCCTGCCTCCAACCCCCACAAAAATTTCTTCTCCTCCCTCGGGCCCGCCCCCCCCCAAAAAAGCCGCCCTACTCCTAGCAAAAAACACTGCTTCCAACCCCGCCCACTGAGTATTTTTTACGGGGCGGGAGAAGCCGAAATTGACGTTCCGCCCGAGATCCCTCCGGATTTTTTTGGGTCCCGTATTTTTGCCAGAAATATTTAGGTTTGGGGGTTGGCCCAAATAGAGGGGGTTGGCGACCCACGTGTTTGCAAAAAAATACCAGTTTCCAGCTAATTTTTGCAAATGTTTGCTAAGCTCAAAGCTCACCGACCTCCACCCCCCTCCCTTTCGGGCATTCCCCCCCATAGGTGTGTTGGGGGGGGGGGACTGGGGGGGACCCCCCAGCAAAATGACAAATTTTGGCGACCTCCCCCCAGATTTTCAGATTTTTGCTACCCCTCCCCCAGATTTTTGGCCAAAAAGTGGCCAAAAATGGCATAAAATCGAAAATTTAGGGGGTCCCCCCCAAATTTTCGATTTTATGCCATTGTTGACCACTCTTGGGCTAAAAATCGGGGGGAGGGGGAGGGTAGCAAAAATCTGAAAATCTGGAGGGGGGGGATCGCGAAAATTTGTCATTTGGGGGGCCTAACACACCTGTGGGGGGCGCCGAAATGTGTTTGGGGGCCTAATAGAGGAGTCGACGACCCTCGTGTATATAAGCAAAAATACCTCAGGTCATCTTGCAAACAAAAGATCTCCCCCCCCCCTCCCCCAGAAGCCACCCTCCCCGAAAAATGTCCTTCGAAATATTTTTACAAACCACAAAAAATTGCGAGATTTTTGAGAACTCATTTTGAAAGGCTTAAAACCCCCCTCCATGTCGCCACACTCTGAATGCCAATTCCACCTCCCCCCCACAACCAAATTACCAATTTTCAGCTCATTTTTGCAAAACAACCCGCCCCCCGAACCCCCCCCCCCTTCCACAAAGCCCACCTCCAAAACACTGCGAAATATTATTACCAACCAAAAAATAAAGAATATTTGAGAACACAACTTATGAAGGTTTAAAAAATAGCTTGAAGGAGCAACAGCCCCCGACCGCAAATTTTTGAGGGTGACTTGACTTGACTTGACTTGACCCCTTGCGACCCCCTCCCCAAACCTTGACCCCTCACACCCCCTACATTGTTAGGATGGCTTCGAAAGAGCCTCCCCCCAACTCGTCGCACTCCCCTGGCCACACCCACTCTGTTAACTTCGTAGGGGTTGTAGGGGTTGTAGGGTTGTAGCTTTTCTAGACGTCGCTTTAACAGCCATTACCAGCCTAACGCTAGCTACGTATAGCACCACCATTCCGTATTGGCTAGGTTGTAGAATTTGTAAAGGTCTTTTTGGTTTGCAGCTGGATTTCCTGTGTGGAGGGGGGGGGCCGTAAAAATAGGATTGTATCTAGCAAAGGACTTCTTCGATTTAAATGCTTTCATGTGTATTGTGGGGTGTGGTAAACATAGGATTGTATTTTGCAAAGCTCTTCTTCGACATAAGCGCTTCCATGTATGGGGAGGCAGTAACAACAGGGTTGTATTTTCCAAAGATTGTATTTTCGCGCAAGCTTTCATGTACCGTGGGAGGGACAATAACAATAGGACTGTAGTTTGCAAAGGTCTTCTTCGATTTAAGCGCTTCCACGTATGGGGGAGCCACCTATTTTTTCACACCGACGGGAGGGGCTGCCTATTAGAAAACTCGAGCACCTAACCGTCGAGCACAAAGCAACATTCCAAAAAATCGAGCACTTTATATCCCCCTTTTTCCTTCATTTTCGCGTTTTGTACGAGTAAAAATTTGGCCTATATTTAGGATCACCCATCAACCACAAAGTTAATCTAAATAGATTCAGACTGTAAAATGTTCAGACTAGAAAATGTTTATAACCAAAGACCTATTGACCAACACGGACTAGTCTAGACAGAGCATTTTAAGTAAGCAGATGTTACAGCTGAGAAATGCGTTAATGCGTTAGACAAGCAGACAAGCGAAAGTAACGGCATGCAAAGTTAAAATAGAAACTGTATTCTACAAAGTGGAGTGATTTGTGCATAAGTAAAGCTAGCTTCTTATAAAAAATTAACTAATCGGTCATTTGTATTTATGATTATCCCAGCCCTTCCCTTTGATATACACTAGGTATCTACACACTATGCCTTAATTCCCTTTGTCACGGTCTTTACAAACTGTACTACATTTTCACTCTGTTCGAAAACAAGTACATTTTCATTCTGTACGTAAACAAGAAGTCGCCCAAGGTTATCCTTTCAAATATTTAGACTAAATTGCTGGCCAGTGAATTTACATACATTCCATTTTAAGGCGTACCCTTCTGTACTAGTCTCCCCAGGCGATCCTTGCAAATATTTAGGTCCTTTCAAATATGCAGACTAAATTACTGGCCACTAAGCTTACATTTTGCTGGCCACTGAACAGACATTTTATTTTGAGAACTACGTTTCTGTACCAGTTCTCCAAAGGCTATGCTATCCTTTAGACTACCATACTGACCACTGTGCACTGTGTCTGCTTTAGTTACGACAATCTCTTTACAGACGTACATTTATGTACGTTATCTTTAACTCTAAACACCTTTGTTGAAAATTGGTTAGGTTTTATTTTTATAACACAACAAGGCTTATAACAACGGCTTGCTAGGCTAAGTTAATTTCTGTCTTGAATCAGTCAAAAAGAATGTTTTTATTTTACTGATGTGATTTGAGCACTTTTCAGCAATAGATGGTAGCTCTTGTCGTAAATTGTTAAGAAAGCAGACTGTTGTTTTGTTTTGCATTTGTATACATATTGTTAATTTTATTGCAATACTAATGTTGTATTGGGTTAAAACCCATATTGGGTTTTAACCCATTTGAATCAGGTTATTGTCAAGTATTGAATGATCTGTGTTTTGTCTACTAATTGACTAAATAAAGAATCGTGGGTTATCGGCACTTGTACCTATAGCTTATATGTGCTATAAGGCAGGAACATGTCTGGCCTAACATAATTTTAAGCTCCCTTTTAAGCTTTTAAGGAAAATTGGACCCTAGCTACTGCTAGGCTTTGCATTTGCATTTGCAGTTCTGTATACCATATCCTATTTTGTAGGTATCTGTTAAGGACGAATTCGGAGGACAAACGTTGAAATCATTCATTCAAGACGGACTCTCTGGTACGAATTGATTAAATAAGTTTGTTTCGATGGAATTGTCTGTAGAACTTCCATTAGGTCAAATATGAAGTAGGCAAATTATGATAGACACTAAAAATTATTATGTAATGGGTCTATCATGATCAGAACTGAATGCGGAATTCATTAATTACTCGACTGGCGTTAATGAGTTTCGCAGGTCTAGCCTGCAGGATTTATTAATTAATTGGTTGGTAGCTGGTTACCTGTTCAAAGAATGCAGTTTTCCAGGTAAATATGCCTGTATTGACTTGAATATGAATTTTCCTTTTTCCGTCACAATAAAAGTTCTTTCTCTCTTCTTGCAAGAAAGACAAGTAAAGGTAAAGGTAAAAAGTTTGATTTGCAGTAGAAACCCGCCCGAGACGAACTTTTGCTGGCCGGCCCGTGAAAAATTTTTCTCGGCCCCCCGGCCCGGCCCGTGAAAGGTTTCGACACGCTCGGCCCGACACGTCAAGTATTTTTGGCCGCCCAGCCCGCGAAATGTTTCATTTTTCAGAAAATGCAGTATTTCAAGAAATTCTAAATTTATTGAAATTCATGTCGGTGTTTTTATATTGTAATCGCAATAAATGCGTTGAGCGCAACGCGTTAAATGCGTTAAATAAATGCAGAAAATGCAAAAAATGTTAAATATGAGTTAAATGCAATAAACGCAATGAATTGAGAGATTTATTGCTGACTAATGTTTGCAATTAACAGATTAAATAGCTTTTTCGAAATTTTTCAAACATAGAGTAACGTAGGACAACTGAAGCGGCACAAGGGGACGGCGAAACTCGGATAACAGTTTAATACAGTGTCAGGGCCCAAGCCGGGGCACAAGTTAACCACGAACTAACAGTATGCATAAGATAGCGATAGATATTGGTCCTCAGCTGAGGCGCTAGTAAATGGGTCTCAGCTGAGATGCTAGTTAACAGGGTCGCAGTTGTGACACTAAACTGAACAGCAACCGGCAATCAGCAAGAGGATAGAGAGAGAAGATGTTGAAAAGAGATAGGGTGCACGTAGTGAAGTTCTGTAACATTGTGGAAACTTCAGTCAGAGAGTGAGAACGGGGAATACTGTAGTCCAACGAAGAGAATGTGCGTAAAAATGACTAAAAGTTGGGCTTTTAAAGGTTTGTGAAGTGGCTAAAAAAGTAGGGCATGAAATAAATATGCCCGAGGGAAATTAGAATACTTTTGTAAAGATTAAAAAGTAATTTATGTACAGAAAAGGATGTAAAATAAGTGGAGTGTAAACGAAAAGGAGGTCTGAAATAATTTGAAAAAGTACTTTAGTGTCACAAATTTGAAAAGTTCGTATAGTTTTGGAAGATACTAATGAGGGGAACATGCGTCACGAAATTACACATCTTTAAATCTTCCCCCTCGTACAAAAATGCACGCCCTCGTGCAAAGAGGCAGAAACAAACTAACGAGCTTTTCTTACAAGCTATTCATGGGAAGAGGGAGGAGTTCGGGCTGAAAGTTTGATGAGAGTGCGCTGATCATCAAGTCCAAGGACTACCAAATACGCCGGCTGAATCAAGAGCGACCCTATCCGATTGAGGAAAGAACGGAACCAAGTTTTGCTGCGAAGCAAAAGCTTCGTAGCTTCTGCGACGAGACCGGTGAAATGTTGGGCTTCCAAAACAGCTTATACGGCCGTAAGGAACAGGACCAAGATTTGGTCGCTGAAATTCCCAGGCCAGTCAGCTCGTCCCGAATTCGGTATACAGGCACATCAGGATGGCGTTTTTGCGCCGGATCCTGGCCCAACAGCATCTCACCGATACGCCGGTTGAAGCAGCGGCGGCGGTGGTAGCAAACATGGTAGATGCCCAGTACGCCAATATCATTCGGACCGCATAGAGCTTATCCAGTCGAGTATTCACACGCCTGGCATACATAGCAAACGCGGTTCCAGTTGGGATCTCGATTGAAGGGGAAAGCTGACGGTTGCCAGAGGGAAGCGAAATGTGGAAATGACCTCATAGGAGCTGACCCGCCAATTGAATTCAACCAATAAGGCCAGATAGGTGGTGGTCCGAATGGTTTCTCACGTCTTGAACGTCAGTCCAGGAAAAAGAAGCCAGGGCCACGTTGAAGGTCTGATGGTAGACAACGTAGGCCAATAGAAATCCCGGGATTACCTGGTCGTAGTAATAGGCATTAGCATACGATGGTTTGGGGCACACAATCACCCAACCAACAGGCATAAGCGAAGCAGGTGAAATAAACTCCGCAACGACAAAGCTTGGTTCTGGCCGAGGACACTTTGGCACGATGGGGGCAGTCAGCTTTGGGGGTCTACGTTTGAATCCATCACAGAAAGGAATGTGAAAAGGTTCTTAATCCTCTCTGATCAAACAGCAATGGTGGTAAAGATGGCACAAACAGGGGGCACCTATACAGTTACAGACGCTGCAACGCTGCTGAGGGGCCTGCCTTTCATCTCTGGAGGCCGGATTTGTGGTTGAGTTCAACCATTCTGCTTGCTTGCCCATGGGCATATTAATGTCTGTCCAAGGTTTCGCAAAAAAGAGAATCAGCACCATCACTATTGCCACCAGGGGTAACACGACGAGACTGTGGGACTGGTAGTAGCGAATTGACACTTTGGACCAAAGGGTCATGGTTTAGTTCCACTTGTACGGCCGAACAAGAGGTCGTAGTGACTGGCTACACCTGAGTCTGGTTGGGCAGGTTCGGAACCGCGAGTCGCCATGAGTAACACCTCCCCACCAGTAGAGTCAATCGGTTCATGCCTGACAGGGGTTACAGACAGTGGAGGGTTAGAGTCCGGTGCCGACAAGGGAACTGTTGAAAGACCATTCTGAGTAGGATTACCCACCACATTGTCAACCAAGGCAGGCGTTGGTGCCCGCGAGCAGACGACATAGGCCGGAGACGTGGCGGCCTGAGGACGAAGAGGCCGGAATCCCTGAAAAGGGGATGTGGGACCTTTAGCAGGAATGAGCTGGTTAAGTGCTGCCGAGGGGCCGGTTAGTGAAAGCGCGTTTGAAGGATGAGATAGGCACGGAGGGGAGGAATAAAACAACTACCAATCCGGGGAGACACAATGGTCCCAATAGGCAAGACTATATCCCCAGAAAAGGATGGGAGCGCACGATGATAGAAATTACCGGCGCTCGAAGAACGGTTTCCTGCACAGTCATTTGAGTGGGGAAACAACAATTACGACAGGGTTGGCTATGCTGGAATGCATCTGCCCCATCACCTTGGAGAGAGAGTGCCCGTAGGGTACCGCATTGTTGACAAGTTTGTAGAATGTTCATTGTAGCTGTATGAAAACTACTAAAGCGAGGTAAAGGAATTGCAGTAAGGACTACGTACATACATAATGTATATGTTACGTACAAAGTCCGCAGTCGTACAATGTCAGCATTGTATAGCATTTCCGTACAATGTCAGCATTGTACGTACAATGCTGACATTGTACGGTTTACAGCCATACAAAGTCAGCATTGTATGACCATTGACCGTATAAACTCCGCTGTTACACTACACTGCCATTTTAAATTGCTAACATGTACAATCTTTGCATGCTTTGTTTGGATTTTGCTTATTTTAGTCCTAGAACCTTATAGAAAATACTTTAGTAGTTTAATTTTCACAAGTTGGATTAATTATCTAAATATTTATTTAGGGAAGTTGGTAGTTGCTTAGTTGGATTCATTAATTTGTTTCATTTGTTTGTGCAAAAAGTCCATGATGGCACTTGCTGTTGCACAAATTTCCTTCTTTCTTGTATTTACACTTGTTAGTTTGGCACTTTTTTGCAGTGACAAGCTACCATTCTTGGGGGGATACCAGACCCGAATGAAAACCAACAGCGGATCTCAACGTTATTGTTTTAGGCGGCACATCTTCACTTTGTATAAACTTTCCTTGGTTGGCTCAAGTTCATTGTGAGAAAATAGTCTGTTCAGTTTACCGTCGCGAGTTCCAACCTCGTAAAACCCATCTTCTGTCTTTCTCACGACA
This sequence comes from Trissonchulus latispiculum, assembly GCA_030248195.1. Lineage (NCBI taxonomy): Eukaryota > Metazoa > Nematoda > Enoplea > Enoplida > Ironidae > Trissonchulus > Trissonchulus latispiculum. The sequence goes on along the minus strand of JASAND010029972.1, from coordinate 37,265 downwards.
ACTCCAAGAATATTTCTAGAATCTGTGGCACTCCTGTCGACAGCCTTTTCTTTTCTGCTTCACCTTTTCTTGACATGTTTCACATAAATTGATATAAACTTGAACCATGTCGTACTTCTGTTGTGAGATGACGAACATTTGACTTTCAGATCCACTTACTACACTTGTAACTCGATGATCAAAAAGTTCCTTTGGCGATGCCATTCTCAAGTGATTTTTAATTTAGGAATGCATGTTCAATTACGAGGTATCACTAGTATGCTTCAAGTTTATAGCAAATTCTAGTTGTCATTACGAAAGAATGTATGGATGCGAAACTTTACTCATTGGCACTTATCTTTGCAAGCTGTAGAATTCTGAATTGCTTGATTAACAACCAAATAATAAACCCAACTAAGCCACTAGGTACCAAACGTGCCAAAAGTTCTAGGACTAAAATAAACAAAGCATGCAAAGATTGTACATGTTAGAAATTTAAAATGGCAGTGTAGTGTAACAGCGGAGTTTGTACGGTCAATGGTCATACAATGCTGACTTTGTATGGCTGAAAACCGTACAATGTCAGCATTGTACGTACAATGCTGACATTGTACGGAAATGCTATACAATGCTGACATTGTACGACTGCGGACTTTGTACGTAACATATATAAAACTGCTGATATACGCTGAACGTAGCGTGACTGCTGAGTTCTATTTAAGAAGTGTGAAGAAGTGGTGAGAATTTTTATAGTCTTTGTCAATAGAAGTTCCATTTATATATTGGTCGTTTGAAAAGATGTGTCCGATTTCCCAGTTACTAAAAGGGTTTTTACCCCTTTGAATAGTAACAACCACAAAAGTTTGATCACCCGATTGAAAATAAATAGCTATTGTTATCATCAATGATTCACAGGAATTGATGAAATTCTGAAGTTGTGACTTATGGTCCGTGTACTGAAAGAAAGGCTATCTTTAGAAAGAGGTAGTACAATCAAGAGTACATCATACATAAGAGTATGACAGCGTCATATTCTATGTATTATCAGCTCGCTACATCCGATGTGCGCTATCGGCTGACCCCCCTATCAATTGTCAAAGAAATTCGCCCGCTATGTTTACACACAACAGACGCACTTTGAACCAACTGACTAGTTGTGTTTTACAGCTTTAGCGTGCAACCATAGCGTTCGAATTCGCTTTGATATGGAGGGTCTGATATATGGGGGGGGGTAAGCCGACAGCGTGCAGAGGATGTAGCTAGCTGATAATACATAGAATATGACGCTTGTCATACTCTTATGTATATGTGCTCTTGGTACAATGGACGAATAAACTAGCTAGTAGTTGTACGATGAAGGACAGGAGGCTAAAGTATATGTAGATAAAGGACGCATCCCAGAATAAAGTAGTGGATATAATCTAGTTAGATTAACGAATGCTTTTTCCATATTTCAGCTAGAAACCTAAACTAAAGTTGCAACTTGAATAAATTGATAGATGCAAACATAGAATGGTTAAGTTGTTTAACAGATTAAGTTGATAGCGCTGTGGAGAGTGGCGTTGACGGGCTGGACAACATCGGGTTGATGTAATCGCTGTTGCGTCAGTGGGTTCGTGGTCAAGATCGCCAAATTCGACGGCCTGGACGGATTCGTCAGGAGCAATTTCGACAATTTTGTAGAACGAAAGGCTGGTGATACCGCTTAAATCTATTGCTATGGACAGTTTGATCCCTCTCTGTGCGCCTTCCGTGAAGAGGCACAACATTAACATTTGGCGGATGTATACCCACAATTTCGCAAGGACCTTTCCATTCTAACGTCAGTTTTCTCTTCTAAGGGAATTTCAATAAAACCGACTCTCCAGTCTTCCAAGTTGGCCAGCAGGCTCCTCTGTCATAGAAACTCTTTTGCTTCTCCTGCGCTGATTGGAGTAACTCTTCGGCAATGTTCCAGACTGCTCGAAGTTGAGATGTTAACTCCTCCACATAAGATGGTTCATCGTTATAGTTAATTTCTGGCAAGGCCATGACTGTGTCAATAGGCAAAAGTGGCGAACGTCCATAAACCATCCTAAACGGAGACATTTTAGTGCTTTCATCTTCAGCACTTCTGTAGGAGAACAGCACTAAGGGGAGATAAACATCCCGATCAGTGTTACAGGTATTTACAAAAGTAGTGATCATGCCTTGTAGGGTCCTATTGAATCACTAAACCATGCCGTCACATTGAGGGTGATAGGGAGAAGTTGAGACTTTTGAAGTTCCGCAAAGAACTAGCACTTCTGCATGCAGCTCGGACATGAAGTTGGCACCTCGGTCAGAAAGGAGTCTCTTATGGGCACCATGTCTGCAAAGGATGCAAGTAACAAAAATTTTGGCAACTGTTTCTGACGTCTGATCGGGAATAGCAGCACATCCCGGATACTTCGTGAAATAATCCATGAAAACAACAACATTTCATCCCCGATTGAGACAAGAGAAAGGGACCGAGAGTGTCAACGCCAACACAGTCAAAAGGCCCGTTGACTCGAATCGGAACCATCGGTGCTTTTGCACGCTTCAACGAAGATTTGCGAACCTGACAGCCATGGCAGGTTTCGCAATACTTCTTGACGTCAGCGTGCATAGTTGGCCAAAAATACCGTCCCAGAAGCTTCGAGTAGGTTTTTCTGTAGCCAAGATGTGCTCCCATGGGCTGATCGTGATATGCCTGTAACAAAGCCAACCTCCGATTCTGCGGTATTGCTAGCTGTTCAAACAGAACACCTCTAGGAGAGATTCTTGGATATAGATGGACCAGAACGCCATCCCCAAGGCCGTAGCGTGGGGAAGCGAAAATCACTACCGCAGCTCTCCTAGAATCTCCTGGGATTTCGCTGTTTTGCAGATATGAGATCATATCTTTAAAGTCAGGATCTTCCCTTTGTTCCTTCTTGATTTCTTGGATCTCGGCATCATTTTCTTCACAAATGAGAGTGTTCACTCGATATGCACTGTTTTCAGCACAAATTTCTTTCACAGTGGTTTCACCAGCATCAGAAAAGTAGCTTGACAATGTATCTGGAACCTTATTGATCTTTCCAGGCTTGTGCTTAACGTCGTAGGTGAATGCTCCTAAGTCACTGCCCATCTTGCGAGTTTTTCAGACGGGGTCTTTAGTGTAAACAACCAACAGAGGGCCATATGATCAGTAATCAAAGTAAATTTGTGCCCGTATAAATAATGACGAAACGTTTTTACCGCAAAAATCATTGCAAGACACTCCCTTTTAGCAGGAGTATATTTCCGTTCCGAATCATCGAGTAGACGCGACGCAAATGCTATTGGACGTTTTCCACGTCACGTCAGCTCCGGTACCAATGTTGCTTGCATCCGTAGTAACCAGGAATGGTGTTTCGAAATCAGGATAGATAAGAATCGTTTCACTGGTTAATCTTTGCTTCAGGGTGTTAAAAGCTGTTTCACAAGCCTACACCCATTCGAATTTCAGATTCTTCCTAGTCAGGTAGTGGAGATCACTAGCGATAGTGGCAAATCCTTCGATAAATCTTCGTTAGTAAAAACACAGACAGATGAAAGCTCTCACTTCAGAAGCTGTTTTTGGACGGGGAAAGTTTCTGATCGTGCTTGTCTTTTCCGGATTCGGTTCGATATCTCTGAATTAATAATAATATCATATATATATTTTTTATAGAAAATTACAGAATCCATAAATGAACAATATTGTCATAATTAATGTAAACATACTTTATACAAGTGAATCAATTTGCCAATGTACTTTGAGGGGTGAAGAGACGTTATTACTACTTTAGTCGTTGACCAGTTACTGAAGTATCAGTGATTGATTTTACTACTAAAGAGTTTCCAACGACTGAAGGCAGCTGATTGAGAAAGTCTTTATGGATGATGGTAAGTTCACTGCCGGTGTCCAATAACCCATGAACAGTCAAATCTTCAATTTTGAGAGCAGTGTTGGTAAGAGCTGCAAGTGGATGGAGGCACATTCGTAGTGACCGCACTAATTCCAGTGGAAGAGGATGGTTCATTCGATCGTAATGCCCACTTCGAACGCGAAAGGGTAGTCCGAACCCAATGGTAGTCCAATTCGCCGAGAAGTTCGTTCAAGGTAAGCTGAGTCTGAAGATAGGACCAATTGTACATGACGATCTGGTGGAAAATGGTTGGTTCAAATGTGCAAGAGGACGTGTAATTCTAGTCAAAAATCCTGAGCTCAGGTATGTCGCGCAGTTCGGAATAAGTCCGGCTTATAAAGCAGCGTCTTTATTCTGTAACTTGAACGGTATTTCTTTACTATGGCTGCATTCAGCAGACAATCCATGAGTTTGGACTATGTCGGTAACTACATCCATGTAGCCTAAATGCTCTTCGCCACGGTATCTGAACTTGATGGCAATCTCCTTGGTACAAGTATCATTCATGACAGCTAACCAATAATTCCCAGGCTCCAAGCTTTGACAGGGCCAAACTTCGACGGCCATACCACCAGCTCTAGCATAGACGTTTGGTCGTTGTAGAACTGCTCGGACAGTTAGAGTGGGGTTTGCCAGGAGGTCTGCCTCTGGAATTTCTATTGCATTGGTTTCCATTTTGCAGACAACACCCAGAGCATGAGCAAAGGCAAACGTATGTTGCTGCTTTCCTTCAAGGTCACCGCTTGTAAGGATGATGCTAAAATGTCTGAAGTAACTATGCCATTCTTCTCTGCCCAAATACGGAGTATTGGTTTTTCCAGCTTTGGCAAGATAGCGCTGTAACTCAACTTCAGCGTCAGGACTAATGGCAGGAGCTAAGATAGCTACGCCGGTAACCTGGCGTTTCTGCCGAAAAGAATTGGCTCGATGTGACCAATAAAGCCTTTGACCATGAATCCGGAAAGGAATTCCCTGGTCGCTAACATGCAGCTCCTCAGTTTCATAATCTTGAGTTACCCAACATTTGCGGAAGGTTAGTGCTAGATTTCCATCTTCTGAGAGCCAATTCTCGTCCCATTAATGTCCAGATAATGGCTTCCAGGGAAGAAATTCACAACCTTCATCCTTGTTAACGTCCCAAAGAAGCTAAGTTCCATCTTTCAGCTGACAGGCTCCAGATATATAGTCACAATGACTAGCATCGCCGGCGGTGATTTCCATCTGTTGTGCGTGATGTCTTTTGTAGACATACACTTCATGAAAAAAGTTTGTATTAGTGACTTCAAAATGTTTGTAATAGCAGCAGTTGATACCGCCACCGGGATACCACCATTCTAGCTGTTTATTGGTATCGTAAAGATCGCCAATTTTCGTCAGAGGGTCTTCGGTACACTTGTTCCATTCCTTCATGCTAGCATTCGTCCGCATATACTCAGATATTAACCTTTTATCCAATTCTGCGTGATGATTACCCAGGAAATATGTCTTCACATCCTTTTGTTGCTTCACCTTTGTTGCATTTATATGCTCTAGACTTGTACTGGACGTAGTTACGCTTATAAAGCAGGACACCCGTGGCCAATGGTTGAGAGTCAGGATCCGTGAACGCCCACAGCATTGTAACGGTTCGGGCAACTTCCAAAACGATTTGCCTTCACCAGAGAGGCAAAACACGGGATGCTCCGGTGCGATGAGGACATTCCCTGCCTGAGCACAGCTGAGGGAAACTCCAAGGAACAACGAGAAAAAGAGTAGGGTCGCGCTAGTAGATACTTTCGATGCTGCTCCCTTCTTAGGGAGATCTGGCTTCATTGACAATTCTTTAATGGCAGCGGTGGATGAGCTAATCTTAGCACAGGATAATTGGTTGGATGTTGCCGTCATATCCTCAGTGATTTGGCGACCAATCGCTGGTTCTGTTCCGGCAACACCTGATGCATTTCCCTTTCGCGCTGAACGCCCGCAAACAGCCATTCCCGTTCTCCGTCCCAAGGATTACACCCCGTCGTTAGCTGAGACTGGGCAAGTGCTTGAGTGATCAGGTTCACTCGGCGTCGGACAGAGGCTGAGGAATTCCCAGGTGGATTTATTCGCATTATTCCCGGACGTTAATTTCCACTCTGAGGACCATCATAGATTCGTTTTCCTTCATTTCTCTAGTCGTATGCATTTCGTGCACTTGAGCTTGACGCTGCCTACAAGCTGCAGCGTAATAACGAGGTCGTCCACAGTGCTGCCAGATCGGACGGGAATCCGTAGTGAACGGACGTGGTACGTGCTCTCGGCGCTGGTCATTGCTATTTGCCCGGCAAGTCTGTTCACATTTTTGTTGAGTGAACTGGCGTGTGAGCTGTCCCATTTGTTCCTGCAACTGTTCAACCGTCTTCGCAGATTTGAAATGCTGTGTGATGGCTGTGGAACCGTCACAGCAGGGTGTCCAGATGAACCAGCGGAGGGAATGGTGGCTATGGCATTAATTAAAAATGGCCGTGACAAATCATCTATATATGGGGGCTTGTGTAGCCGCTGGGTATTGATACTGGCAAGAGTACATAATAACTAAGAGTGTGCCAAGCGCAGCACTCTTAGCTATCAGACAGGGGACATCATCTGCACAATAACGGCCTACCCCCCCCCCACAAATCAGACCCCAGTGACCCCCCCCCCCCCACAAAACAAAACAGACCCTAGTCAACCACCTCCCCACAAAACAGACCCTAGTCAACCACCCCCCCCCACCAAACACACCCAAGGTGATTTGACCCCCCACAAATCAGACCTTAGTGAAATTACCCCCCCTCCACAAAATGGACCCTAGTGAAATCCACTAGGGTCTGTTTTGTGGGGGGTCACTGGGGTATGATTTGTGGGGGGGGGTAGGCCGTTATCGTGCAGATGATGTCCCCAGCCTGATAGCTAAGAATGCTGCGCTTGTCACACTCTTAGTTATTATGTGCTCTTGATACTGGGGGTGAATGGCTTCCAGGGCTTCCAGGGACAAGGTCAAAAGTAATAAACCAGTCTTTGATCTTTTCTCCCGGCTTGCCAGAAATAAAGCGATAATATCCCTGGGCAATGTGAACTTTCCATCTTGCATAATTGGTAAAAGATTGGGTTGTGCTTGATGAGTCAATTGATCCACTGTCTGTCTCAGAATATCAATCTGGGTAACCGGATTTGTTTGCTGTAGTTGTTGAAGGGAGTCAGGATCAAGTATACAGATGTCAGATTGAACTTTTCGCAGATCGTGTCCAAACGACTGAAGCCGTGAATCTAGTCCAGAAGTTAAATCGAACAAACTACAAATGGTTTTCCAAATCAGTAAGGCTGAGACTGAGGGATTGAAGATTTATTCGATCCTGCTGAATTTGGTAGGCTTGTTGGCAGACCCCTTCTGGGCTGAGTAATCGTGCCTCTAGATTCCCTTTTGAATCTTTCAATTTGGCAATTGTCGTGGTACTAGCCGCTGCGGATTCGGGTGTTGGAGCTGAGTCTGCGGATACAGGTGTTGGAGCTGAGGTTGGGTTCTCTGGGGCTGTCTGGTGGTCCTGATTGACCTGGTTGTCTGACTGCCGCTTGTGGCTCGGTAAGCTGAGCTGACGAAGCTGCCACTGTTGATCCTTCTGTCTTCTTCCCCCTTGGAGAAGGGGTCCGTTGCATGCACGTTCCACTGATTTGATGCGGGTCCCACTCCTGACACCAAAATGTAGCGGCTCGAGAGGACGGCGAAACGCCAATAACAGTTTAATACAGTGTCAGGGCCCAAGCCGGGGCACAGGTTAACCACGAACTGATAGTATGGACAAGATAGCGATAGATATTGGTCCTCAGCTGAGGCGCTAGTAACCGGGTCTCAGCTGAGATGCTAGTTAACAGGGTCGCAGTTGTGACACTAAACTGAACAGCAACCGGCAATCAGCAAGAGGATAGAGAGAGAAGATGTTGAAAAGAGATAGGGTGCACGTAGTGAAGTTCTGTAACATTGTGGAAACTTCAGTCATAGAGTGAGAACGGGGAGTACTGTAGTCCAACGAAGAGAATGTGCGTAAAAATGAATAAAGGTTGGGCTTTTAAAGGTTTGTGAAATGGCTAAAAAGGTAGGGCATGAAATAAAAATGCCCGGGGGAAATTAGAATAATTTTGTAAAAGGTAATTAGAATATTTTGTAAGTGGAGTGTAAAAGAAAAAGGAGGTCTACAATAATTTGAAAAGGTACTTTAAAAAGTGGCACAAATTTGAAGAGTGGGCCTAGTTTTTGAAGACACTAATGGGAGAACATGCATCACGAAATTACACATCTTTACACAACATCTGAAATGAATCCTTTTTGGCCAATCAAGAAAAGAGCATAAATGAGCTAGTGCAGGGCTCTAATTGGCAGATGGCGGTTTTAGGCATTGGCATTGAGCATTGACAGGTTTAGCTGTGTGTAATTAAACAACACTTCACCTTTACCTTAATTTCTTTCGCACTCTATATTTTGAAGTATCCTTTCTTTCTTTATTTATAATCTCCTTACAGTTAAATATGAGCAGTAATTTTACAACAGTTTGAACATTGGCCGTTGCTTTTGGAGTCCACATTGCATCTTTTGTATTCTTAGTAGAAAAAAGCCATCAGGCAGGGATGGAAACTGGGTCATTATTTCTGACCCATGACCCACTTGACCCAAAAGCAAATTTGACCCAGACCCAAGGCGACCCATGAAATTTGAAAATTCCGTGACCCAGACCCAGCTGACCCAAGAATTATCGTGACCCAGACCCAAATGACCCAATAAAATAACTGGAACTAAACTGACTTTACATTTCCTTTTGTGAAGTGTTTTTGAAACTGTGACACGGAACATAGTATGGGCCAACACAATGTAAATTTGTAAATAATTGATAAATAGTAGTCGGTAAATAAGTGGTTAGAATCCAGCAAAAAAATTCTTCTGTAGGAGGCTGTATGTTCGGAGCTCCTCAATCTTGTCATTTTCTTTATTTTTCAACAATAGTTATTTTACTTGGAAGACCTGATTGGATGATATTGCAAAATATTTAAAATTTTGGATGGAAGTGTTCGATGGCTTTTATTACGCGAACCGGCGCAAACATAATGGCCTGACAAGTCACAGCTAACTCTATTGATTTCAGATAAACAATATTAAATTCAACTTAAAATTCGCGCCGAAGGCGCGAAAAATTTTTAGCCGCGACAGGTTTACGATGATTGGAACAATGCCAGATCTTCGAATTTAGAATTTGGTAAGACCCTGTGACCCAGACCCAAAATGACCCAATCCTAATTGCTGACTCAGACCCAAAGTGACCCACAGGAACCTTGACCCAGACCCACACTGACCCAACCGGTTCACCAAATTCGTGACCCAAGACCCAGTGACCCAAGCAAAAATGGCGACCCAAACGACCCATGACCCAGTGACCCATGACCCAGTTTCCATCCCTGCCATCAGGTACTCAGAGTAGGGACATATATCAATTTGACGCAACCAAAAAATCACAGTTTTCTCCTAAACTTATCCTATTTTCGCGCTCGAGTAAAAGTAAAAGTAGAGCAGTACACCCAATTTCCGGAATTCCGGGTTTTCAAAATTTCCGGATTTTAAAACTTTTTTCCAATACCCACAAGATGGGTATCATTCGAAAGCTCTTATCGAGCTGAACAACTTTTGTAATAGAACCAATGTCTGAAAATGCACCCAATTCCCGAAATTCGCGAATTCCGGATTTCACTCTAGCTTGCAAGGTATTAGCGAATTCCGATAACTGGGATCATTTCTGCGAGTTGGTTCTATTACAAGATTTCTTCAGCTCATCAAGAGCTTTCGAATGATACCCATATTATGGGGTATTGGAGAAAATTTTTAAAATCCGGAAAATCCGGTTTTCTCGAATTCCGGGAATTGTGTGCATTTTCAAGAGTTCATTTTATTACAAAAGTTGCTCAGCTCGATAAGAGCTTTCGAATGATACACATCTTGTGGGTATTGGAGAAAATGTTTGAAATCCGGAAATTTTGAAAACCCAGAATTCCGGAAATTGGATGCATTTTCGTGAAAAACTTCTAAGAGCAAAAATATGCAGCAGCACCAGCTCTATTCGATCGTGGAAACTAAATTTTGATTGCAATAAAAATTGGGCGAAAAACTAAAAATTTTAGATTTTCCGTGAATGAAACCGGGAATTCCGGATTTTTCCGGATTTTCGAAATCTCGGGTTCCTGAGGATTCTAAGAAAATATATATTGTTGGGGTTTACTCCAAAGGTTAATCTGCTATAAACGGTCGAAGTTTGTACACACATTTTTTGGTCGTACTATAGTTTTTCTGGTTTATCTTTTGCAGATTGCCACTGGACAGATGGGCTGAACCAAGCAGACGCTTTTGTAAATAAATACAAAGATCAACTGGAAAGCGATATTTACGAAAAATTTGGGCCAGAAAAATACAAGGAAAAATGGGAAACTATGTTTCGATATGTACAGAAAATAAGAAACTACGAAGATATTGAATAAATGAATAGATGTGCGCTGAAGATGAGTGATTTTAACCAGTACGAATAAATATGAATATGAATATTAATAATAATATTAATATTAATTAATATTAATATTAATATTAAATACGAACACTTTAATAAATTGTTGAAGGATTTTATTAAATTAGCTCAATGGCTACAAGAAATAAATCTACACTTTGCACAACAAACCCTTTCAGACTCAATAAATCAGTTTTGCTAATCACAGTTTAGGAATTTGGTAAGCCTTGGAAGCTAAAAAACTTGGAAACTTGGAACACTGTTTGCTGTTTATATAAATCATCACCACAAACTAACCGAAATTTGAATTACACATTTTCGATAACGAAATAATTTTGCAATCAAATGAAGCAACTTCGCCCTGGATTTAAGCAGACAGCTGATAGAGCCTGATACTTAATAAAGCGTTGGAGAACTATTTTCTTCGTAAATGTTGAAATCAGGACGATTAAACAATTTCACTTATCTTTAGCACCACCAGCAGTACATTAATTAATTAATTAATTAATTATGTAGTCCTGGAATTAACAACAGAATGTACAGAATGACAAGAGTGTGACAGCTGGCAAGCTCTCTGTTATCAGCTCACCATTGCTTCCCTTATAACTGCATGCTTGTAACCAAAACAACTGCCTCCGCTCTAAAGCTGCTACAAGCAAATCAGACTAGCTCAGTCTTTGTGGTTTAGAGCTTTCACTTCTGAGATGCACCAATACAATGCAGATCCATGGTCCGCCAGCTGATAACAGAGAGCCTGCCTGCTGTCATGTCACACTCTTATCATTATGTACTCTTGATATTACTATATTGCTATGAATGTACACAACATTTCTAGCACAATGTTCACGTCTGCATCACACTTGTCTGCCTTTTTTACTCCTTCTGTCCTCTGCCCACTTGGGCACTTTTCCAAAAAAACGTTTAGTCCAGATAATCGTCCAATTCAGTTCCAGTGTAGGTATTCTGATATCTGGATCGAACCATGGCCTTGTATCCATACTCGCCGCGATGCATCTCGTAGTGAGTCATCAGTTCGCGACTCTCGGCATAGCTTCGATTGCAGAATTGACAGATGTACGGTTTTCGACGCAGATCTTCCGGATGGTACCTGAAACAGAAACAGTAAACAAAACTCAATTCAAACTTGACCGAGTCAGACGTACTAATCACTACACCACAGAGTCATCAGCTGAACTCTCATAGCAGGCTTTTCAATCTTTCCTTTGTCTGCTTCAAATAGCCAACCATACTGCTTCTGTATGAACAGATCACAGCAGAACATTGGTTTGCAGATTTGCGAGAACCCTACACACCAAGGGCATCTCGGGATTGCCCGCACGACAAATCCGGGATGGGGGCGATTTGAGGTCATACACACGCCTGACTTTCACTTTTCGGTGCTTTTATGCATTAACGAACACAAACTATGTATGCCGTTAAATGCATAGCACCGAGAGTCCATGATTTTCTCCTATATATGAGAAGAAGACTAAGCCGTCAAACAGCTCTCCGCTATATATTCGTGTAACAGTGCTACGACGCAAACTTTGAACATTTGGTGGGGGTCGACAAAATGAACCCCGTTCCTATTTGGTGTTGAGATTTACCGGTTAGAGTCAAGATTCTATTCTGCAAACGTTCAACGAAGTGAAAATATGCCTAATTGATTGGCTTTTTTCAATGGCTACTTCTGTGTGTCCGAAAAGTTCTTAGTACTTAGGTTGTGTCGAACACTTTCTTTAAGTTCCCTATTTGACAGTTTGTCGGGCATTGTTTGGGCCAAAGTTACCTATAGTTCTGTTTATGCTCAATTTTATACCTTGTATTTGCAAAGTCTTAGTGTCAATTAAAATTGCTGTCAAGTAAATGTTCATGCTGAAATTCAGTCTAGTATAGCGCGCGTAGGTTAGGCAAGAGGTTGCATCACACACCGCGTAGTAACTTAGCAGTCTTTGAGACAAAACTCGTTTATTATTATTACTCAGGTACGCGCGCGCATTGTACACATTTCAAACAGTACATTGGAGCGGAGTCACCAACAGCCAGTCAGATTGCAACAACCCCTCACGGTTTAGTTGCCGGGTAGAGCAAAGAATTACGGCAGTGTTAATTATTTCACGAAAAGGCAATTTGGGAGGTAGGTCCCTATTAGGAGAGCAGGGTCGCCAAATATTGGCTGAATCTGATTGATTGTTGACGGTACCCCTTAAACTTAATCTTGTGTCGGTCACACCACCAAACGGTGGACCTGCTAAAGCGACTCCTCCAGCAAACGGACAGAGGCATACACTGTCGAACCGAGTGAGTCCTTTCGAGACGGAAAATATTCGATTGTACTGGCCGGTGCGTCGTAATGAAAAGAAGCTCTCTAGTGGCTTACTCTTCTTCTTAATAATATTCTTAATGTTATAATCTAATAATGATGTATGTTGATAAGTACCTAAGTGGCATCGCGTCCTCCTTAGGCTTGGGAAGGGCTGTGGGATGCGTCGTTTTCTTGGCGCCGATCAAATCTTCTTCGTCTGAATCTTCACCGGGATGCTTGTGATAGAGAAGATCCGTATATTTATCAAATCCGCGGCCGCATTCACATTTGTAGGTTGCCTTTTTGGCTAAAAGTGGAAAGAAAATAGGTACTGACGGAAAATTTCAAAATAAAAAATGTATTTAAGGTGGTGATTCCCTTTGGTGGGGGGCTTGGAATCACCTCCGTGGGAAATCCGATGGACACGGACCCCATCAAATGGAGATCCCCACAGGTGCCCCCTGGCATCCGTCTGGTCAACGGTGCAAATGGGTTCCAAACACCCGGGAACACGGCTGTGTTGGATTAACACTGAAGCATCTGTAGTCCTCAAATTATGCTACCGAGCGGCTGGGTCCAATTCCCCACATCACTTCCATCCCGGATTCTCCGATGTGTGGACCTGACTGTGCAAAGGCGTGTGCTGGGCCAGTAGATGCCGAAGTGCCCTCTTGTAGCTTTTCTAAGCTGATGGAGCCCGGAAATTAACAGCAACATTCCCTTTGGTCACATAAAGTCTGCACCATTATTACTCATTCATTACTTGGAGTTAAGAAGCCATTTTTATATCAAAATGTAGCTTGACATTCTCTTCTTTTAATGCATGCCACGAAACCAATGTTGCTTTTCTAAAATATTTTTAACACATTTTAAAAGAAGTATAATTTTCCAAAATTTTTGCAGACTCAAGTAAATTTTTTCGCGAGCCATCGGTTATATCATTCGATACCTCCATCAAATAGCTGGGGACGATTTTTTATTTATTGTGAAAACGCTCTTCGTTATAGAGAAATAAGCTGAAATGTGTGCGTTACCTGTATTTTGCCTACTTTTTTCCAAATTTGTCAAGCAATTAGTTTAGCTAGAAAGCAGCAATCGGGGCAACTAAAAAATCGTCCCTGGGCCTGGGTATATGTGTGCAGAACACATTTGTTCAGAAGGAGCCCTCCAGCTTGCATGGTGAATGCTCCACAATCTTTGAAAAAATTGGTCGTGTTTTTGCAAAAACTACATTTTTTAAGATAGCAGCCTACAGGATAGCAGTTGGAAGACGATCATGCGTCGGATAATTTGTCCCTGTGAGACCTTCAGATCGACGCCCTTAGTTTGAGTTTACGGCTTGCGTAGTTCAAGAAATGTAGGATTATTTGATTTTTGCAATAATGGCAAGTTTTCGACGCCAAAACAAGAAAATCGGCTATATCTCACGGTTAAGAAAAGCTAGAAACTTGTTTAAACAGCAAAAATGTGAAGCTCAATGAGATCTTTCGAATGAAAATTGTCATAACTGTATAGCTGCTGTCAATCGTTCAGAAATTGGGAAAAACCACACTGATCGGAAATCTCGAATTTTTGAATCGGGATTGCGCGGAGGGTGTTAGAACGCTATAAGAACTTATTTCGGAGAGTTTGATCAAATTTCATATTGATTTACGCCGCCAAATAACAATATGTGCCCAAAAGGAATCACCACCTTAAAAGATAATGGCAGCATTTTTGTTTATAGAAAATTGACCATTGCTGTTACACTGCTAGATATACAAATAAAATGGCGTTTGATTGCTTTGTTGTGATTAAGCTATTTTTGTAATTGCGATGAAGGAAATGCATATCAGTACAAATTAACCAGAAAATTTAAAAAAACTGAAAATTTAAAATTTAAACTGAAAATTAAAAACAACAAAACAAATACACCAAAATAAGGCTAAGATTTAAGAGTATACCATCTCTATGCTGTATCATATGAGCTTCAAGCTGCGCATTAAACTGAAATGAGCAACCGCATTTGGTGCAGACAAAAGGCGCACTGACATTGTGCACCCTTTCATGTGCCCTTAGGGTATTCATGTAGCTATAGGCCAGACCACAGAAACGACACTTATAGGGACGATCACCGACGGGCTTGGAAGGGGCCGTGCCCTCAGCTAATTTGGCGCTACCAGGGACCGTTCCCAGTTTCAGATTTTGGAAAAAGTCCCCGTTTAGGGCTAGCGGGCTGGCCGCTTCTAGGCTGGGTGGGTCCATTTCTACGGAAACGGGAGGTGAAGTTTCCGGTTCTTCGCTGGCCATTTTCCTGGAGATTGGTGACGCAGAAAGGAATTAAAATTTGGAAAGCAGAGAAATACTTGAGTGAAAACTGTGAAATAGGTAATTCTGAAATAATAAGAGAATATCGTGATCGTGGGCAGTTTATTATTATTTATTTTCATGTAATTCATATTATATATTAATAATTTTATTTATTATTTAGAACCAACAGCTGTAATGCGTCGAACTCCAGGTGTAGTTTGACTTACCCCTCTTATAATTCTATTACGAAAGGCTCCAGTTTCAGGCTGGGTTTGGCAGAAGAGGAAGGGCAGAAAACTTAACAGATTTAGTGTCTACTTTGGTATGAATGCATTTGAATACATTTCTGTTCGATCCGCAGTAAAACCAAATTTTAAAATTTTAAGTTTTCCAAGGAAGGACCAAGGGGAGGCAAAAAATTTTGTTACCAGTCTTGCTAAAAGGTTGCAGACATGGGCGTCTGGATCGCTGAACAGAAATCTGAAAACCGTTTTTCGACTCATCTTTTCGTTAGCTAGACAGAAACGCAAACGTTAAGTTTACAGCTTTAGTATTTGTCTAGCTAATGATACATTGAATTGAAAAACGGTTTTCAGGTTCGTGCTCAGCGACCCAGAAAACCCCTGTGCTTGAAAATATCTTTTTAGCAAAATTGGAGACAACCTGTTTGTTCACCTTGAAAAACTTAAAAAATTAAAATTTTAAAATTTTGCTACAGATTGATCAGAAATGTATTCAAATTCATTCGTATCGAATTTGAACTGAATTGGTAAAGTTTTAAAGTAAAGTTAAGTAAAGTAAAGGTAAAGTAAAGTTACAGTTACGCACAGGTGTGCGTCTGCCTTATTATTGCCGGAGAGGAAAGTATTCCCTCATTATCTGGCGGTGAATATCCTTTTCCTGATAGTTTTTCCCAATTTTCAACAAAATAAAACGAGGTATTTATCGCTGCTGCCCGTGCATTCTTTCCACAAAAGAACTACTGTGGTTTTTTAACTTAGGTTAAGCCAACCTTCACAAACTCAATATTTGATTCTCAGTCTAATTTATGTTGTTTATTTGAGGTTGGCTAGGTTTCGCTTTATGGTTAGTTAAGGTTATTTTAGGGTTAATTTAGGGTTCTAGGTTTTTGAAATTAAGTTAACTCTCACATGCTTAATTAGTTTATTTAATCTTTTGAATTAATTGAATCAACCTTTGCCATTTCTATTACCCAAATTATCAACAAACGAAGCAGTAGAGACAGTGATTATGCATTATGAATGCCAGTAAAATAACAATTAGAAATTAATTAAACGTAAAGATTGAAATGATATATAATTGGTACATTCAATGTGAAAGTCAAAGAATAATCAGAATGCTCGCAAGCTATAAATAAAAATGAAATTTAATTTTCTGAAATCTTTTAAAGTGTGGTGGTCCTAAAACAAAGAGCAAACGTTCTGTAAAATTCAGATGCCGTGAAAACAAGTTAAAGAGGAATTCTACGTGCCAGAAGAAACTGGGAGAAGTCAAAGTTTTTCGTCGTCTTCAACAACTCCTCTAGCTTTATGTTAAACTATTGATTATGAGTCAAAGCTAAACAAGAAGGTGGCTTTCACTGCAGTTGGTTATACTGCGAAGCGAATTACTGAGGAAAAACAAGCAGCAAAGGTAGTTTTAAACAATTCGTTTAAAATCAAAGTAGATTCTTGATATGTGCACCAGGGAATGAAAGCTGAGTCCAAATGGTCCAAATTGGCTTGATCCAAGGACCATTTTGATCCAGAGCAATTTTTAAAATTTGGTGCCCCAGACATAGCTGAGACAGTGGCTTTCGTGAAGCAGACCAAATAATGACCCATAACGCTAATTCAACTCAAAACTAGCTTACACCCAGACTGACTTTTGAACCGAACTATATAATTTCTATATCGTTAAAAAGATCTAGTTCTCCTGCATGACTTTCCTAGCTCAAGCAATTTTTTCCCTGCCACAGCCCAGATGCTTTCGCGAGGAGGGGTAACGCCAGACCAAATTTGCCAATTGTATTTAATTTGTCGAAAAAGTCCGTTTCTGAAAAATCTCAGAGTAGGATGACACGCTGAGAAACCCCCGAGTTTCGACATTAATGTTTCCAGCATATTGCCAGCTTAATACATTACGAAGCACTGAGTGTCTTATTCTTCCTATTATAAACTTTTGATTCAATAGAGTGTCACCAATGCAGAGATGGAAGTTTGTCGCGGGTACCCGCGGGTCGACTTTCAGGTCAGTGGGTACCCGCGGGTCAGAGCGGGTCAAAAGTTAGTTTTGTTCACACCAATTATACGCTCACTTTTGGGCTAATTTCACCATAAAATTTACAATTTATGTTAAATATTCAAATTTTTCTCTAGTTTTTGGCTCTTTTGTTTATGTCTTACGTTATAATATTGCTTTTAGGATAAAGCATTTATTTATATTCTATCTTGAATCTTCAGCCAAATATATGTCAGTTATATCGTTCTGACATAGACAATGGCATAAATATTTTATTATAATTATGATTGTCCTTAATGCTTCGGCATTGATTGACAAACCGTTTGGGCGAAAACAATGTTGACAGCTTACAACTTCCTTCAAATCTATCTTTCCGTAATTAGAAGAATATGAAGAGCAAGAGCAATACATTAGAGATGAGATCAGGGCCGATTCTTTCGTCCCGGCACCGGCCCGGCCCTGTTCAAATTTTAGGTTTGCCCGGCCCGGCCCGGCCCTGTGTCAAAAACTTCAGGCCCTGGCCCGGCCCGGCCCTGAGCGCAGTTTAGGTCTGCGCGGCCCGGCCCGGCCCTGGAAAGCCCTGATTTTTAAGAAATTCTTCTATGAAGATTTGAGACACTTAGAACTTTGTGTTCTGCCTCACTATCGTATCCTCGAGATCCAAAGTCCATGTTCTCTCAAAAAACAGTGCATTACGAATATATTTCAGCATTCTACCTTGCTAAGAAAATTAGCACTAAATGTACTAAATTAGCCTGAGGTCGATTTACCGATATAGTTAAATGTTTTACATGTTTGGATGTTTGTTTGTTTGTTGTTTGAAAAGAGTTTGAAACAGTTACATATGTATGTAGTATAGATTAAACTTTGTCGGCCCTGATCTCATCTCTACAATACATTTCAATAAATAATTATATACGTAGTGTCAAGCTTGAAACTTCGACATAGTTCAACGAGTTATGGTCATTCCTAATTTTATTGCTACTAATAAAGTGTATGATATAAACCACTAAACTGTAATTTTCTATCATTTCCAAATTTGGAATGGTCAGTATGTAAACACTTCTGCAATCTGCAAACGCAGCTGTAAAAATAAACTAGAATGGACTGAACTTTTATAAAATTGCTACAAGAAAATAGACTTTATCTTCAAAACTTTGCTTAAATATATACTGATTCTACTGACCGATCGAGGTCCGAACACTTTTGCGATGCTTAGATCTAGCGAAAACGAAGACGAAATCAGATGCAGTTAGCTTTGATGTTGCGAAATGTTTGCTTGAAAGTTCTAATACCTCACTATGTGCATATTTAAAGAGTTAATTTTGCTCGATACATGCTATAAAGTACTTAAATATGAGAAAATATCCAAAATAAAGAAGTGGGTCAAGTGGGTCGAGAAAATCTCAGTGGGTCGCGGGTCGTGGGTCGCGGGTCGCGGGTACCCGCGGGTCACGAAATTGCGACCCACTTCCAACTCTGCACCAATGAGCTAGACCCATCAGTTGCAAGGGCTCGTAGGTTTACTGAATCTAATTTTACTAAGAATTACGATGATTTACTATTTTAATAAGAACGTACAAAGCATGAGTTTACAGTCTACATACATAACTAACAGACCAAAGTTTGCAGGTCGTAAATGAAACACACTTCCTGACTTACAGATTGCGGATATAATTAACACAATGGACAAAGTCAGATCGCCCTAATGAAACCAGAAAGTTTCGGCTACGATATGAAAATTTCCGAATACAGAATTCAATCACTCCTGGCAACTTGGGCCAGGCCTGAGTTCAGAGATCAGTTGGTGTAGTGACTGGCACCTAACACAAGCTACACGCTGTACTGACTGAGTCACAACGATTCCGTTAGTTTCTTCCACATTTCGTTTCCTTTCCAAATCTTAATTTTGCCTACAGCATATAGACCAGGTATACCGGAAACCGGTTTCTGCGAGTCCGAACGGCGAACCGGGCAGCTTCCTCGAAAACGAATTTCTCTTTAGGAATGATTTCAGCATCTGCCAGAGGACCAATACCGTCTTCAACAATGGTAGTGGCACCAGTGAACGTAGCGCTAAGCAGTAGCAGCAGTAGTAGCAGCAGCAGCAGGTTATTGAAAGTGGCCACGCGAAGCGGACTGTGTGAAGTGGCCATTTCCAAGTGCAAAATTTGACAAAGGCTATTTCGGATTTACCTCTCTTGGGCTCAAAACGAACCGTCCTCACAATGTTGTAGCAACGAGTTGACTAAATTTTCTACATTTGACTGAGGCGTATTTATACGAAAAGGATAATAGGGATGACATGGATAAGCTTGCTGTCAAATAAAGCCGCCAACTAACACATTTGTCGTGGATAAAACTTAGAAAAGCTTAGACAATGTCCTATGCAAATGGTCTTAGTGTACGAAGATTATTAATCTTGTCTTGATAATCTTACTAATCTTTGTCTGGTTTCGACGTAGGCTTTCATCAGTATGTCCCGAGGTTTGATATCTCCAAGGATTATTTGATATCGCAAAGATTCAATAGTCTTAAAATAAGATTAGGGATTATTCTCGAAGCATGAGTCACAGGACGAGCCATATTTTTTGCAGCTGTTACTTTAGTTAAATCCAAGTTTTGTCAGTGCTTGTTAATTGTGAGAGATTTTGTGACTGCCGGAAAGCTAGAACTCTCGCTTCAAATGTTCTACTATCATTTCAAAATCTACAGGTCTGCGGTTCCATGGGGACAACATTCAAAACAACATCCTTTAGGTAAACTCAGTGTACTCTGGGTCCCAAAACTTAAATTTTCAAATTAATTGGTAATTAACTTAATTTTTTTGTGACGGCTGGACATGATGCAGTCAGAGCATTATGATCACTTCTGCTCCGGCAGTAGAGTTGCCGAGCCGAGCCGATCCAGAAAAGAGATGAGAAGAGAGAGAAAAGATACGGGACACTTCACCAGGAACCAACTCAATTTCCTCAATTTTTAATTTCTTCTGAATTTTATTCGCCATCGTGGTGTGGTTGTTTTGCTTTGCTAGAGACGAAAAACTGCTGCAGACATAAGGAAATTTGTTGAGATCACAAATATAGGAACGGAAACTTTATTATAGACCGGTCAAGGATCAAAGATTTCCACTCCAAATTTCCACATACTTATCGAATTCGGTTTAAAAAACCCCAGACAGCTTGTTTTATACTAGAATAGGATGCGGTTTGTATCTGTTAATATCATTGTACTTATAATGTTAATAAGCTATGACCAAGAGTTTATAATAGCAAGAGTGGGAAGCTTGGCCCTTCCTAATGGAAATGACCCGCGAGATGCTCGGCACATTAAGGCCGAAATCACGGGGGGGTACCACATACCATTGTTTAGCATGTGTTTATATGCGTTTGAACTAAAACGCATCTGATTGGCTAATCGCCTACCTTATGTCAAATTTAGGTGTATAAGCGGACCCCCCTCCCGAGATCTCAGGGGGGTCCCGCTTAGCGTCGCTAAGCGTGTGTTTATATGCAGTCGAACTGAAAACCTCAGCTACCGTAATCCTCATCAGTGCTTTTCAGTTCGACTGCATATGAACACACGCTTAACAACGCTAAGCGGGACCCCCCCCCCCCGAGATCTCGTGGGGGGTCCGCTTATACACGTAAATTTGACATAAGGTAGGCGATTAGCCAATCAAATGAGTTTTAGTTCAAACGCATATATACACATGCTGAACAATGGTAAGTGGTACCCCCCTCGAGATTTCGGCATTAATGTACCAAGCATCTCTCAGGCCATTTCCATTAGGAAGGGCCAAACTTCCCACTCTTGATATTGTAGCGCTGGGCTACCATTGTACACAGGTGGACAAGGGGGGGGGGAAAGGGGGGGGGGAAATTTCCCCTCCCCCCTCGGCGAAGTCTCTCAAAAGGGGTCACGAAATTGCTCCCAAAAGGGGTAAGAAAATTGGCCACAAGGGGTAAGAAAATTGCCCAAAAAATTGGTTTTACAACCAAAATTTCTAAAAATTTTCCGGCTGCGCCGGAGTTTTTCACGTAAAACTACTATTTTTCGCTAAAAAACATCCAAAAAACGTTGTTTTTGCTAAAAAAACAGCTGTTTTTCGTTAAAAAACCGCAAAAATCGCTTAAAAACGCTTTAAAAGTACTCATGGGAAAAATTGCTGCCACAAGGGGTACCGAAATTTGCTTCCACAAGGGTCAGTGAAATTTGACCTCCCGTTCAGGTATGCCATTGTAACTGCGAGGCCGGATATTAACCCATGATTCGTTTATTACTAATCAAAGTGCAACTGAATCCACAGTAAATGCAACCTGAATCAAATGGGTTAAAACCCAATGTAGGTTTTAACCCAATACAACATTATTAGAGTACATGAACAGGTCATATATGCATAAAGTCATATGTCATATTTCGACTAATACAAAATAAAAACACAAATTTGTTCTTTTAGCTAATTTACTCAAGGACCAAAGACTGCAAGTTTTAGTGCTGCAGATTAGAAAATACATAAAGTTAGTCTGTTCTAGTAAGCCGGTGTTATCAAAGTTAATATATAGAACGTACACAACCTATGAATTTTAGAGACTAGAGTACCACGTAAACTTTGAATAATATTTGAAATGCAGAATGTGCAGAGTACGTAAACAAGTGTAAAAATATCCTGAAGGTGTAAACTATCCCACATAAACTAGGCGGCGATTTAGACTGCGCAGTAATAGCGAATAGCCCTTTGAAATATACGAAAAGTTTGCAAAGTGAAGTTAAGGTCACTGAAACTTGTGTATAAATTTTCCAAGGTGTATAGACGCGCGACAACTGTACCTCGGCTAACAATTGAGGCGACCTCACCGAGAAATTAAGAAGCAGGAAACCCCGGCTGTACGCAGTAAAGGAACGGCTGTGGGGTGGCGTCAAGCCCCAAATTGAAACGGAATGCAGGCGTGATGCACGTAGACAAGAGTTGCCGGCCATCAAAAGACAAATGGAGGCCATCGCGAGCAAAGTATTTCGGATCATAGAACAAAGGGGACAAGGCTAAGGACTTGCATGTTGCGGGGAGTTGCCGAATCGGACAAGGAACCTAACAGGCGCGAGCGAAAAAGCTCGATAGAGTGGTTCACGCGTGTATTCGCATGAGACAGACGGGGAAGCACAGAACACAGAACGAGGGTCTGGTGTGGATTGGCTGCGGCATATGAAAGAGCCCACTTAAGCAGGTTACGGGCAATCTTTGTAGCTGGGGACAACTTTTGCTCTTTGCTCTTTGCTCAGGAGGTCGTTGGTGCCAGCAAGGACAACCAAAACCTTCACGTATTAAGGACCAGCCGCAGTACTGGCAACGGTGGTGATGAAACAGCGCTTAGCCCCCCTAATAGGGACCACACGAGCACCGTCTTCAGAAACAGTGATGCCAGAAAGCAGTGAGTCTGCAACAGCCAGCGCAACAGGGAAATGGAAACAATGGCTAGGCTGATCACGTAGGGCTTTGCGGACAGCCATGAGGATGCGGCCTCCCCAGTTTTGCCCGGTACCACGCTGAGTACCCCAGAACGGATCAGGTACATTTTCATGCAACGGAGCGGGCCATGTATCATGAAGATACCGGCGAAGTGGAAGATTTTGCGAAAACATCTCATAACAAAGACGGGTCAGACAAAACACTGCAACGTCGCGCCACTTTAAATGAAAGGCAGGACGTCCGTGACCAAAGTGCGCGACAACTGCTTAACCTTCTTCCAGAAGGCTGGGATTGCTGAAGAGTCACTGTCAGAGTATGGTCCTCAGCAGCGCGGGTTTTTGCTAGCTGATAGGGTCTTTCGACACACTCGTAGACTTCATTGTTCACTACAATCCGGCAAGCATGTAGATTAGGCAGTGGATGGGATTCCCATTGTAGCGGTACGGCTGGTGTAGATCCTAAAATATCGAAGGATGAAAGTGAGTCAGTGGAAAAAGGAAACACCGAAAAAACTGGTGGAAAGTTTTTCTTAAGTTCAGATTTGAAAGCAAAAGTTGAGTTGAGTTAAGCAAAAGTAAGGTGTGCACAAATTACCAAACAACAGAAACAACAAACACCAAGTTGAGAACAGGCATGCGGAAAGCAAATGAAAACAAAAACAAAAGCATAGACAACAGGAAAACAACCAAATCGCAATCTCAGCTAATTTAAGCTAAAGTGAAGGAATTAGGCGACCTGCATGTGCGGATGCTACTATGACTTCGCCATCAGCACAAGCAGATCGAGCACAGGTAAAAGAATACACAAAGCTGCTGAGAATTCGAACATACAGGCAGGCAAAACACAAACATCAGTGAATGGCGACTCAACAAAAGACAGCTAATTAGATCACGAATTTTGGCGACTGCACATTCTGATGCTACTATGACTTCGCCACCAGAACAGATAGATCGTGTCAACGAGGTAAGAGACATAGGAAGCAGAACTTGTTGAGAAACCGAAAATATACAAAAACCACACACCCAAAGCTATATAGCATGCACAGCTAGAACTCAGGGCTCTGCGGTATGAAGGCAAATTTGACAGAACGACTGCACAAACTGGTGCTACTATAACTTCGCCACCAGTACGGGCACACCGAATTTGATGCAGTGCAAACTACTTTGCATTCACAGAAGCACTTAGCTTTAGCATCAGGAATTAGTGTTAGATAACAGATTGTTTCTATTCAGAACGCGGAATCGCTACTGCTACTTCGCCGATCCGTATTCAGAACACAACAGCAGAAAGACAAAAACATAGAAACCAATCACCAAACAGACAGAAGCCAAGCAAATGCAGGCAAATGCGAAAACAATCAGGCAAAATTCAGAGCTATTGGCATCAGAATCGCCAATGGCAGTGGCAGGTGATGTATTTGCGTCGGTAGTGTTCTGTGGCAGCGGCGGAAGATAAGGAGCTAGCACTGGAGCTACCTTATTTTTGTGAACAACAACGGGAGCTGCATTAGGGTCGGAGAGAGAACGAACTACCAAGTTTGGATTTCTGATTTCGAGAGCGCGATACGGTCCAATCCATTTTGGCTTGAACTTTGAAGCTGGACGTGGCGGTCGACGAAGCAGAACTTTGGAACCAACGATAATCTCTTGAGGACGGGCACGGACGTTATAATTTGGAGAATATTTGTCCTGGGCACGGCGGATGTTATCCTTTACACGTTGCCAAGCTGCTTCCAAATACCCCATCAAAGTGGTGATGTAATTGTCGTATGTTGGAAACGGGAGTCTTCCGGATCATAATGTTGGCCAGGTAACCGTGGATCACGACCGTGAATCATGTAGAAAGGACTTTCGCCTGTAGATTCGTGCAGGACGGAGCGGTAGGCAAAAAGGACAGGTTTCAAGTATTGGTCCCATTCATCATCGTGTTCAATGAGTTTAGAGATCATGTCACCTAACGTTCTATTAAAGCGCTCAGTTAGCCCATTGCACTGGGGATGATATGGTGTTGTCTAAATTTTTAGGACACGCATCCCATCACACAGTTGCTGAATTATTTCCGACAAAAAATTGGGGCCACGGTCGGACAAGAGTTCAAGAGGAGCACCGTGCCGACAAATAATTTCCTCAAAGAAGATGTTAGCGATAGTGATGCTCGTTTGATCTGGAATCGCAACTGCCTCAACCCATTTAGTGAAATAGTCGGTGAATACGACAGCATAGCAGTTTCCAGTTTGGGAAATTGGCAGTGGCCCAAGTATGTCAATGCCCATTTTATGAAATGGTTCTGTGACATGGATAGGGTGAAGCGGTTCTCGATTGTGCGGATTGGGTAAACGTCGGATTTGACAGTGTGGACATGTTTGGCAGTACTTACGAACTGCAGTATACATGCCTGGCCAGTAGCAATGCTCCTGAATGCGTCGATACGTTTCCTTAAATTGCAGGTGGCCTGCCCTGCTGTCGTGATGTTCTTGAAAGGCATTTCGTCGATACTGAAAGGGCAAAGCCAACTGTTTCCATAAATCAGCAGCACGGCGATTGTGATAAGTAGATGGTAGAGAACATCATTATTCAAAACGTAGTTATCCTCTTCAGTGACAAGACGCCTAGCTTGAATAGGATCGTCGGGTAGCAGCCCACTGCTCTTGAATGCGTACATGGCAGCAAAATCGGGATCCTGTCGTTTGTGCAGGCGCAGTTGAGCATTGATCAGTACAGCCACTATGCCAACCGGATTGCGGGACAACGCATCGGCATTAGCGTGTTTATTCCCGCTACGATGTATTATCGTAGGTTTATAACCAGCCAGTTTGACTGCCCAACGACACAGATGATTGGAATCATGATCTTCTTCTAACAGCCATTTTAACGCTGCATGATCGGTAACAATCGTAACAAGGTGGCCATAAATGTAGTAATGAAATTTCTTTACCGTCCATACAACAGCTAGGGCTTCTAGTTCAGTGATAACATAATTTTTCTCCGACTTCCGAAGCAAACGGCTGAAATAAGATATCGGTCGCTCTTTGTCATCCTCAGCTTGAGACAGAACAGCTCCAATACCTGTTCGAGAAGCGTCTGTATGGATAATGAAGGGAACCTTTATGTCAGGATATCTAAGAACGGGAACTGAACAAAGGGCTTGTTTCAGGCTGTCGAACGCGTTTTCACAATCGTAGGACCAGTCAAATTCAACTTTGGCTCCGGTTAAGCCATGCAGAGGTGCGGCAATGTTTGCAAATCCCGCAATGAAACGACGACAATAGCCTGTAATTCCTAAGAAAGATTGTACATCTGTTGGCGTCTTAGGCAGAGGAAATTCAGACACCGCGCGAAGTTTCTCCGGATCGGCTTCAATGCCTTGCGCCGATACGCCATGACCAAGGAATGAAACCTTCGTTTTGGCAAAAACGCATTTGCGGGGTTTCAACTTTAGTCGTGCATTTCGAAGACATTGGAAGACCTTTTCAACGTGTTCCAAGTGCTTCTCAAACGTCGGAGAAAAGACTATGACATCGTCGATATAGACAAGGCAGCTTTGCCAACACAGAGGGGCCAAGACAACATCCATCAACCGTTGAAAGGTAGGAGGCGCATTCGTTAGACCCATCGGCTTCACGTTGTATTCAAACAATCCGATGTGAGTAGTGAAAGCTGACCTTTCTTTTGAGTCTTCAGGTAGCGGAACTTGATAGAAACCAGAGTTGAGATCCAGAGTGCTGAACCAGCCATTGCCTCCGCCAAGGACGTCCAAGGCTTCTTCAATCCTCGGCAGTGGGTATACATCACGCTTTGTTACGGCGTTTACGCGACGGTAGTCCACACAAAGACGATCAGTGCCATCCTTTTTCGACACGAGCACTACTGGTGAACTCCAATGTGACCGGCTAGGACGTATCATGCCATCACTAAGCTTTTGCTGCACATAATCTTCTATTACTTTGCGTTTGCTGAGGGGAATGCAGTAAGCACGTTGTTTGAGTGGTTTTGCATCACCGACATCTATTGTATGGTCTAAGACAGTAGTACGCCCAAGGTCGTCGTCATGCTGAGAGAAGACATCTCTGAACTGATTAATCAGTTTCGTCAATAAGGAACGTTGGTGCACCGAAGCATCTGAATTTGACATGTCAGCAGGACAAGTCTTGTTTTGCTTAAGAGTGGACTGGGTAGCACTAGTTGCAAGTACATTACCAAACCGGCCGGTCTTGCTCCGTTAACTGTTCTACTATGCCCAAACGTGCACCTGCTGGTATTACAATTGGGTGACCAGAAGTATTCAAGACACGGACTATGGTAGTGTGTGTATTAGCTGTAGTCAGCGTAGCCGCTAGTGAAACGTCCTGACCAACACGAGTACGTGGCTGAAACATCAGTAACTTAGACTGATGACGCACACAAGCTGGCAGAGGACAAGTAAAAACAGCTTCTGTGCGAGCAGGTACTGACCAATCTTCTGATGAAATGAGCTCTGCCGATGACGCATCAGTGCGTGAACTGAGAGTATGGCAAAATGGAACAACATGCTTCCCTATGGTGACGGTATTGGAGACGAAATCGAAGGCAACCGAACTGAAGCGAAACAAGAGGTCAAGCTCGAGTTTACAAGGTGATGGTGCAGAGTCCACTACATAGACTGGATGCTTCACGAGAACACTGCCGAAGGAGAAGCTTGGTTGCAAAACTCCTGAGAGGTGCAATGTTTGGCCAGTCATAGAACTAATAGCAGGACTAGTCTCAGGCGTTAGCGCTAAATGTGGCAAAGATTTGAATGATCTACGATATATATCCTCACGAAGCAGCGTGATCGAAGCTCCAGTATCTATTAGAGCAGGTACCTGAATACCATGGATGATTGCAATGATGGGCATAGAAGAATATGAGTCTAAGCTCAACACCGATCCACCACTTGAGCTCTTATGCTTGGAACTGCAAAACACTCCGAAAAGTATCAGAGATAACTGTACTGCTGAGAACAATGCAAGAAGAGAAGGTCCTGTGTAA
Source organism: Trissonchulus latispiculum (assembly GCA_030248195.1). NCBI lineage: Eukaryota > Metazoa > Nematoda > Enoplea > Enoplida > Ironidae > Trissonchulus > Trissonchulus latispiculum. Next base: position 9,501 of record JASAND010029972.1, on the reverse strand, counting down.
ACCGCCGAAAGGAGTAGCAGAGATGAAAGAAACGGACGCGCGAGCTTCGTTGATGACACTGCAAACAAGTATCTTCCTGGACGTTCTTGGGACCGTGATCGCCTACAGACCGGCGCGGACTCCCGATCCATCGGAATCAGTTCACGCGATTCATTCTGCGGATCGTGCCTAATCGCATCAGAGGTAGGAGCCCCTGAAGACCGCGACCGACGTAATCGAGCGGGACGGAACGAAACAAAAGATGCCCTGGGCTGGCGGCAATGACGACAACAAAAGCAACAACATAGAAAAAGGAAACAAAGGACTACCAAGCCGACGAGGAAATACAAGAAGCCTAGCTGGGTGTGTGGAGGAGTGCCTGTGCCTAGCAAATCTAGCTCCTCCTTCAGTACCTTCTTAGTTATTCCGTGTGAAGATGTGCTTCTGCAGAATCGTAGTCTGTCCAACTTAACGGAGGAATACCTCTGAATTGTGTCAGGGGAATCGGATCGATCAGTCCATACTGCACGTTGATCTCCTGCGTTTTTCTTGAAGTGTTGCTTACCAGCTTGTTACCTACACTTACCATGGTATAGCTGTGATGTTCTAGCCAAAGCACCTGATACGACGGCATCGGTATTCGGGTGCCAACTGTCTGATGTGCCAACTGCGGCGTATTTGTGACAACTACATGAGTCTCGTTGGTGTGTATTAGTAACCCGCTAGTCGTAACCACAACTGTGGTAGTATTTCGCTTGCTTCGAATCGCATGCTCCTGGCATGCAGCTGCCGCTTTCCGTTTTCCCTGATGCAAGGCCTGCAGACACGAACCTAATGGTACCTCCACTACCTGGAGAGCCTCGGGTGGGCAAAGCCACAATGCGGGGAACTGTGTACACAAGCCGGACTCCAAAGAACTGAATAACTGCTGTGATGAACTACCGCTGCTCGATAATATTGGAGGAAGTTTCAATCGGCAGGAAATGCTATGAGCTGCATCATACCAGCCAGCATTGTGTACATGGTATAAAGGATAAACGTTCTCTTGCCGAATGACTGGTACCTCAAGCAAGAACGCAAACATCAGTTTGTACAAGTCGACTCGAACTGGATACACATTCGCTAGTTGATATACGAGAGAGGGTTCCTGTGCTAGTAGTGAACTGGAAAACTCTGGGACATGCATTAACAACTGTAGAGCTCTGGTGACAGACATTAACGTAGGAGATAATTGTCCAGTTGTTGCTGCTTCCACAACAGCATCGATCAGATTCAACAGAGCTGTCTTTACGACAAGCAAAGTGATAGCACCGTCTGCATCAGAAATAAATAGCTCTGTCGCACATTCTAGCTGTTCAAAAGAAGAGTGAAGATCAGCAACTGAATGATGAACAAAGGTGTACAGTTTCCTATTCGAAAGCTCGATTTCTTGCAAAGCTAGACATCTCAGATGAGCTTGATCTTTTAACTTAGCGACTGCATTACCCAGTGCTCCTACCTCAGTCGACAGTTTACCAAGGTATATACTATTTGCAATCCCTAAGCCAGCGGCAATCAAACCTAATTGTCGCTTAGACCGGGACTCATTCTTCTGGCCGGGATTACTCATGATTCTGTCTGCACAAATTGTCCCTGCGAGAGCAAACTTCCCAGAGCAAAGTATTGTAATACGTAGAGTCTAGAAGTCCAGAGTATGACTCTGCCACAGAATCAATAGCTTCACGGAGATTCTGGTATAAAGGATGCAGGTGACACCTCCGGTTCGTTCTATAATCTCCGTCAGACCTCCGTCTGGACCCTCAAAAAGAGCTGATATTAGTGTGCAGAATAACAGGAAAGTATCTGGTACTTTCGGGTACTAAGGCTAAATCAGCTGGCTCAAAGACTACACCTACTCCACTATGCACTACTGTACTGCTACGCCTGAGCTCACCAGCTAAGTAGTCCTCATTACTGCCGAGAGCTGTTGGCAAGCCACAGAGCGCGAGAAACAGAGTCAGCAGCATCACTAATTGGCTATCAAAGACCTGAGTAGGAGCTCTACGGCGACCTACAGATTTTGTTTCTCTGGCTGACTTACTGTCACAGCTTGACGGTCTCGAAGCCCAGGCCATACCTGCAACGTTGGTTTCATCACCAAAGCTGTGCTGAGTTTCGCTAGCAACTTTGGTTTCATCACCTAAGTTACACTGGGTACCGCTGGATCTGGTCTCAGTGATACTGCACTGCACAGCAGCAGCAGCTGTCAGATCAGGCCGTTGCTGCAGTCTAGGTACCTGTTCGCGTAGAGACTGCAGTTCATCTTGGTCAGTTATGGTTAGCTGAGGACCTGCGAACGCAACTGGAAGATTAGGTGAACTGTCGCCATGCATAGAAGCAAACGCATGTGGTTGATTAGGCTGAACTGCTTCCCCAGGCAACCAGTTCTCTTGCGCAGCGGGCGCCCAGTTTTCTTGTGCTAAGCGCATTGTGTCTAATGCTGTTGCCAACTGATCCTGACGCGGTTGACTAGGGCCTGAATAGACGTGATTGCTAGACGATGTCCGGAGCCTTGAGATCTGCCAGCATTGTTTTGTCGAGGGCGTCCACCAGAAAACCTGTGTCCCTGATTTTGACGACGCGGAAAAGTGTTTATCAAATGCCCATGAAAACCGCACTCGTAACAGCGGGGACCGCTGTCAGCTCGAGAGGAAGGAGTTCGAACCGCCATAGAATCAGAATGTTGCTGCCGAACCGGAGGCTGCTGCAAAGTCTGCTGGAGAGCTTGCAAAGACGATTCAAACATAGTTTTTAGCCGTGTTTCTAGATTACGTAAGTCAGCTTCACTTACCTGGTTTGATCCTGCTCCAGCTGTCGCTGCAAGAGCATGGTTGTTATGTTGCTGATATTGACGGCCATAGTCATCATTTCGGCGATGTCTGCGCGTATCTCTGGCATATCGATTCCTTCCACCTGAATGCCTGTCCAACCATGGCGCCGTGTTGAACAGCAAATGATCGCGGGCTTCCTGTGCTCTGGCTCGAGATACAGCCTCCACAAAACTGGGTGGTTCCTGTGGGGAGGTCACAAATTGAAACAACCGCGGCAGCAAACCGCGCACAAAATCCTTGCGCTTTAGTAGATCCTGCGCTGTAGGATCTAAACCGCTAAAACTTTCATAAACCAGTTGCTGAATGTCAAACGCATAGTCGCTGACTGGTTCAGATTCACCTTCTTTTCAATTTATCAACAGAGCAACAGCTAGATCTGACGTAAATCTGTTTGAGAATTGCGTGCGGAGCGCTTGGATCAAAAGCGGATAGTTTGATGTTGTAGGCTGAGCCAACCCATTATATACTACTTCTGCTCCGTGTTTCAGATACGAGGGCCAAATATCCGCTTTTCTCTGATCATCGGTTATGCCGTTTGCGGCAACGTAGCGCTCGAAGGCCCTCAGCCATTTTTCAAAATTTTCTTCCGACTGCCCATGGAAGGCGCCAGGAGTCATACCCAAACCAACGTTCACACTGACAACAGGGCTAGTATTAGTAGCACGCAGTGAGCCTGCCCCAGTAGTAGAATTAGGTTGCGGAGTAGCCATAGCAAGACAGAACACTAGTCAATGTACTGTGCACTAGTCAGAAACCGCAGTCAGTTACTTAAGTTATAGCAGACAAATTAAATACTAAATATTTGTACAAGACGGGTTTCACGGCAAGATACCTGGTGTTCGTCAAACTAGCAAAGGGCAAGTGTTACCTTGGTTTTCTCCAGACCGCCAACTGACAACATCTAGCAGTTGGGATGAGGAGTTCTCCAGAAAATACAGGGACAGCAGATCAGTTAATCTTGGGCGAAAATAGAGAAGGATGGCAAGAAGGTGGTCAGCAAACGGCTCAACAGTAGGTCAGGAATTAGTTAATCAATCAATCAGGAACCAGCAGCCAAAAGCAGCTGTCAAATAAAATGTCAAATGTCAAATCCAAAGGCAAGACACTGCGAGAGAGAATCGTAACCCTACTCGCAGCGCCAGGTGTAGCGCTGGGCTACCATTGTAACTGCGAAGCCGGAAATTAAACCCATGATTCGTTTATTACTAATCAAAATGCAACTAAATACACAGTAAATGCAACCTGAATCAAATGGGTTAAAATGTAGGTTTTAACCCAATACAATATTATTAGAGTACATGAACAGGTCATATATTCATAAAATCATATGTCATATTTCGACTAATACAAAATAAAAACACATTTGTTCTTTAGCAAATTTACTCAAGGACCAAAGACTGCAAGTTTTAGTGCTGCAGATTAGAAAATACATAAAGTTAGTCTGTTCTAGTAAGCCGGTGTTATCAAAGTTAATATATAGAACGTACACAACCAATGAATTTTAGAGACTAGAGTTCCACGTAAACTTTGAATAATTTTTGAAATGCAGAATGTGCAGAGTACGTAAAAAAGTGTAAAAATATCCTGAAGGTTTAAACTATCCCACATAAACTAGGCGGCGATGTAGACTGCGCAGTAATAGCGAATAGCCCTTTGAAATATACGAAAAGTTTCAAAGTGAAGGTCACTGAAACTTGTGTATAAATTTTCCAAGGTGTATAGACGCGCGACAATATTATAAACTCTTGCTATGATTATTATTCTTGGCTTCGGCAAGGTTTTGTCAGAAATCTAATTATTAGATGTAGTAATTGTACTATTTATATGAACCTTCATTGCCGCGCCTTAGTTTAACAAACGGGCGGTAACAACGGTGGTAATAAATATTTGGTACTCGTATCAGGCCATGTCCCATATATTTAATATAATCTATGATTTCTTTTCTGTATTGTTTCCTGCAAAACATGTCATTTCCGTTAAAATATTTACGTTTCCAGAAATCGCTTATATAATTTGAAGAATATTGTTACACCCACCTAACCCCGGTCGGTACTCTGGTTAGGATAGTACCTGGTTGGAGGATGCCTGGTACGTAAATATAAGCTTCAACAATTAAATTAAACTTTAAATTTATCTTCTTCTAATCTTGATTCTGTTCCAGTTAATCTGATAAATAAAAGCCAGAGACTTGGGGATGACCATCCTCTTGGTAAAGGTGACGAAAAATATGATGAAACCAATTTTTGTCTTGAAATGATAAAGATCAGTAAACAAATAAATGTCAGGTTTCACACGACAGGGTGAGGTAAACGTTCACAATTCTGTTTTTGGTCCCACACTCGATTCCGGTGCAGTATGTATAATCGTCTCTGCCTTCCCAGAAAGGTTCAATTCGACTCCCAACGTACATATTCATTCGAAAGATCTCGTTGAGCTTAATATTTTTGCTTTCTAAGCAAGGTTCTAGCTTTTCTCTACCGTGAGTTATAGCCGATTTTCTTGTTTTGGCGTTGAAAACTTGTCATTTTTGCAGAAATCGAATAATCCAGGATTTCTTGAAATATGCAAGCCGTAAAACCAAACCGAGGATGTCGATTCATAGGGGCAAATTATCCGGCGCATGATCGTCTTCCAACAGCCATCCCGTAGGCTGCTATCATAAAAAATGTAGTTTTTGCATAAACACGACCAATTCTTTTCAAAGATTGTGGAGCATCCACCATACAAGTTGGAGGGCTGATACTGAACAGATGTGTTCTGCACAAATATACCCAGGGACGTTTTTTTAGTTTCCCCGATTACTGCTTTCTAGCTAAAGTAATTGCTTGACAAATTGGAAAAAAGTAGGCAAAATACAGGTTACGCACAAATTTCAGCTTATTTCTCTATAACGAAGAGCGATTTCACAGTAAGTAAAAAATCGCCGCCAGCTATTTGATGGAGGTATCAATCCCCGGTTTACTGTCCGGTTACTAAACCGGAAATTGTATGGCGAATCTGATGCAGGTTCTTACGGGTGCAACTCGCTCTAAATTAGACCCCTATTCTAAACCTATCCTAATCAAACATGAGACTGGAGTGGCGTACAAATGTATTTATTATACAACTTACGTTTTAATCCATAAAAGACAGGAACGCACCGCTAATACAAAATATGGCTCTACTGGCCGACTGCACACTAAATCATAACACCAACAACTGATTAATTAGACTAATTGATCCGATGACTCATCATCTCAAACCGACGTAACTACACAGAAGTAATGATTACTTTGAGTGGTTGTTTAGAATGGTTGTAGAATCGCAGACCGTAATTGCTAGTTTTTCACATCATCCCCCTGCGAAAGTTTTTTAGCGCCTGCTAAAAATTCTGGGATAACGAGAGTTGCTACCGTATTCGAGAATTAAAAATAGATGGAAAATTTCAAGAAAAAGGAAAACTACATGGGCGACCAGTAAGCAACCGTTAAGAAGTCCTGGCGCATTTACTGCCCATGAAAGAAAGTAACTTCAGAAGTAAGCCAAGCGACTTACAAAAGAAAGTACAAAGTTTAAAGAAAAGTTTGGTAGCGAATTGGTAGTCAAATACAGACTAAGCGAAACTGGGGATTAACTGCTTACATGCACGTAACTTGATAACATTTTAAACGATACTGCGACTCAAATTTAGATAATGAAAAAAGAATAAGTATAACATCTAGAAAAAGGAATCGAAACCCCATATGAAAAAGTAGTACCCTTAAGCCGCTATGATTAGAAAACCCAATTCACTCAACTCATCCCAACACACAAAACTTACACACTGACAATTACAAATACACAGGCCTGACAGTACAAAAATCAATGACTGTACAGAGAGTAAAATATGACAAAAGTTATGCTTTACAACAAAGTTTCAAAAGAGTATATACGACATAGTATCTGTACAACGTTGTTCAAAGAAAAATGCTAAATACGACATTTATGGTAACAACAAAGAATTCAAATCCTAAACTAAACAAGTACAAAATATAACAAAAAGGTACAAATTATTCTATACAGCAAAAATCAAAGAGTGTAAATATCACAAAAATAAAGAACAATACAAGTAAACTATACATATTCTCACAGACTAACTAACAATAATAAAAGTAGGATTACAGGTTCACAAGTAGATAGTAGAAAGCACAGACAGAAACTGCCGTTTACAGCACAACCCGTCTTAGCTCAACTCTTGGCCCTTGGCTTAAAGCCCTTATCTCTCGGAATTGTACAATAGCAAATAGCAGTTTAAAGAAAATACAAAATCCCAAAATTTTCAAAGATAATTTCAAGTATAATTTAACAAACAGCAATAATATCCATATGTCGTAACAAGTCTTAACAAATATAAGCTAACAATACGTTATCAACTTCTCAATGTTTTTAATGTTTTTGGTATCGTTTCACCCCGTGCGAAAGAAATGAGTTCCTACGAATTTCCACAAAACAAATGCAAAACCTAGCTAACAAACAAAAACAAATAACAGAATCTAAGCAGACAAACAAATGTAAACTAGTACAACAAGACAAAAAATTAAGGCAAGCGTTTAAGGCTAAATTTTAAAGGGAATAGAAAAAATTTCAAAGACAAAGGACTATAAAATAACTATGACAAACAAATATGACTACAAAAAAGTTCTAATACAAGGGAGTGGTATGGCTACTCTGGGGCACCGGCCCTCGAGCCTGGTCGGAAGGCTACTACGGGGCACCGGCCCTCGAGCCTGGTCGGAAGGCTGGTAGCACCGTCAACTGCACCGTTTGTAGCACCGTCAAGAAACACCACTGAAAGAGCCGGAAAGCTGAAACACAAAGAGGGTTAGACAAACATTTATAAAAAAAACTCGTACTCACAACTTGAGATTTGAGATTTGTGCCAGGAATTTTATAGTTAGGATAAGCGCAAGATAGAAAATAAATTCGACGGTTTATAGAGATTACGTTTTAACAGAAAAACTAGAAATACACTAAAAAAGAGAAAAACTAAAAGCTTTTCGAAGTATGTTTGAGTAAAAATACAAACGAACTCTAATTCACGGCATCAATATACAAAGCCTTAACCTATTTCCCTATGAAGTGTGGCTTGCCGAAGCATAATTACAAAAGAATACAAAAACAACTGTACAGCAAATAAACTACATAAGAACTAACTCAATATTTTTGGATTTTTAGAGTATTTAGATTAATATACGGCAAAGATTAAGCGAAAAATACAAAACAAAATGCCAAAATTAGAATGCAAAAGCATATCTGTACACGTACAAAATACTACTAACTTCAAAAATAATACCATAAAGATTAAATACCACAAATTAGAAAATAGATAGCAAGCCAAACTTCAATAATAGTTAAATTCTTCATTTAAACTTATCTGAGGCGTTTTAAGTATGAACGTATTAATAAGCCTCTATTAATTCCTTCTTTCTTTCTGGTTAACCATCATATGCGTACGGTTTGTACTGGTTAACTGATAAACTTTGCTTGCTTTTTAAATAAATTCGGAGAATTCCAATAATTCCAATAAGATAAACAGACAAAAATAAAGGTTAGGAAAAAATACTGAACGCTAGCTTTTAACAAATTCCGGTTAGACGATTGGCAAAAATACAAAACGAAAAAAATTACTGCGAAAAGTAGAATATTGAAAGTAAAAAAAATGAAAAAGAAGTCATTCATGTAAATCGTTCCTAAAGCATACCGATATAGATCCCGAAACCCTTGAGGAGTTGGAAATTGACGTTGACGATCCAACTGCTCTTGGTGATGATAATATTGTACGTACCTATGATAATAGTGATGCTGTAGCTACGAATGATGATGTAATTGTTCGTCATTGTGAATTAAAACCCACTGAAAAAGACCAAACAGAACAAATTCAGGCAACTACTGAAGTACCTATTGTAGTGCAACGACAGTTGCAAGGTTTAGAAATGGAAGCGGAAGAGACTACATCAAATCACAATCAAGAATGCACTATTACTTCCACTACTGCAAATAATTCGCAACACCATTCCGTGCACCAATCTTCCAATTATCCAACGGACTCTTTCCGTGCAATCCCTTTTCCCCATGCTACAGTCACCTTAGTATCGTATTATATGTTAATATGTTCGAAAGACAAGCATCCTATGTGCACTTTGTACTTTAGAGAAAATTAATTCGTAGATTCAATCATCATCACAATTTTGGAAAAGGATGCCTAAACAGAGTAATGGAAGCTTTGGAGAAAGAAGCTCAGCAACAGCAAGCTGAAGGGGAAGAATCAGCTAGAAAGCTCGGTGAAGAGAGTGACTTTTGTGCATATTGTTCATCATTTATTTAATGAATATCAGCTAGAAGGCATAGTCAGCTGATGGAAGGAATCTAGTTCAATTTTGTTCTTGTGTATTCTCAGCAACGACTGCAATAGCACAGTTTGTTATGTTGAAGCCAAGTGTAATCTCAGAATATATACTACGGCAACAATTGGAAATCAATGAGTATTGCCAAAAATAAGGCATCAAGTCTATTTTCATTTTGGAGGAAATGTTGAACAGCCTGCCGATTTTACAGGAAATGCAACAAGCGAGATATATCGTGATGGACTTAATGAGTATTGCTAGAGAAGTATGGTTAGCACAGAAAGGAAAAG
>JASAND010029971.1:0-26009 GCA_030248195.1 Trissonchulus latispiculum | reverse complement strand
ACAGATGAGGTCCGCGGCCCACTAGGCGAAAAGAGTCGAACTCAAGCACGTCGCCCCGAAAAGTAGGTGGAAAATCAATGTTAACAGTACAAACTTGCAGATCAAAAGAATAATAGGGGGCACCATCCAAGGTGTTGTGCTGCGAAGTTTCAACAGAAATTTCAATATTAAACTGAGGGAAAACTTCTTTGAGCTGTTCTGAAAAACTATCAAAAACGGTTTTAGAAACAGCAAAGGGCATGTTATCGCGAGTGAAAGGTCGATACCAAAAATTGTGAATTGCCATAAAATAAGGATTTAGGCTAGAACCGTTGATTTTGGACCGAAGATCGGGGAGATAGGCAATTTGCCAATATGATTCAGCATAATTTCGAAAGGGGACGACGTGATCGTAATGGTTGATCATATAGTGGACCGCGGGCCAGAAGGAAACGTCGACCTCCTGAGGACCTGTAAATTGGCATGGCATATCCGGATTAGCGCTTGTGTATTCCGGAGGACATTTGCGCATCTGATGTAGTTCTGCAGGCATTTGAGAATAGCCGCGCGCGCGAATAATTTGCACCACTTTGAACGGCCCAGCTGGCTGTTCAGCAATATACTCCGGTTGATAATCTGCCACGACCGTAGATGTGACGCCAGGTTGCGGAGCAACCGGTGTCAAGCCAGCAGTGTTCAAAACCAATTTACTAGGATGTAAATGGTGAGAATTTGGCCAAACAATGTGCCGGTCTTCCGGTGGAGCTGGCGCATTCTGCATAGAAAATGGGGTCACCTGGATTGGCAAGCGCAAAGAAGGCAGCTGCTGTCTAGGTTGAGCAACGCGCAGGGGCTGTTCGGAGGCTGAGCCGGCGGCTCAATCGGATCCGGGCGACTAGAGGGTCCAGGTTGATCCCGTACCCCCAGAATTTGTTCAGCAGGCATTGAGATGGAAACCTGACTAGAAGGTCCTGCCGAGTTCAGGTCAGCCTCTGTTTGCAGGTTCCGAATAGGCTCTTCCGACTGTTCGGGGTAAAGGACTTTGAACAAACTTGAGACATCCAAAACTTTTATTTGCATGATAGCATGGACAAAAGCTAAAGCTTTCCAGGGGGGAGGAATCCCCAATTTATCTGTAATAATTTGAATATTAACCCCCAAATTCTGGAGGGCAGCGAGCTGAGCCGGAGAGCCGACATCAGGCAAACGCTGAAAGAAAGAGTCCTGAACAAGATGGCGAAGAGTTTCCTGAATGCCATAGATTTCCGTAGAAAAGTCGAAAGCAGGGGCAGCACCCGTAGGGCCACCAGGCTTAGTAGAAACTGGGGGAAGGGGGGTGCCCCTTCCGCTCGAGAGGGCGTACTCGGAGCCTGCAGCGCCGGATCAGGAAGGAGGGGACGTCGGAGGAATCTGAGGAGTGGGGGGAGGAAACTGTGCGCGGGGAGGGGGTAAGGAAGGGATGCGAGCAGTCAAATTTGGAATAGTTGCTGTAGGAACCGAAGGTCTCCGATCAAGAAAATAGCCAGTTGGAACTCCAGAAAAATTTAGAGCAGGCGCGTTTTGCTGTGGTCTGTGAAACAAAGATTCTTGGTTAGCCGCCCTGCTTGGTGCCGAAGTGGTATAGACCGGCTGAGGCACAGAAACTTCACCGGTGGACGTGCACACCACAGTTTTTCTCAGTTTGGTGGCTTTCTGTTGCCATGGAGGCGATTCCGAGCGCACCCAAGAGGGCACGGACGAGCTCTCAGGGGCCTGGCCTAAGGCCGAAGCAGCGCTAGCAGAACGGGATTGGCGAGGCATAGGTTGGTAGGGAAGCTGTAAAAGAGAAGGAATACGAGCACGCTCCGGAGACGGCGCTGAGCCGTGCACAATAGCACCCGGCAGATCGTCCATTTGGATCACGAGGCCAGGGCGCGGCGGACCAGAGCGAGTCCTCGAGCGCGAGGGTCGCCCCGAATCCGAAGGCCCGGAACCCGACACCAAAGGAGACCCTGCCTGGTTTGCCTCTTGTTCATCAATAACAAGGCGGTGAGGAGTTGACGGGACGGATCGGAGAGGAGACCGCGAACGGAACTCATCGTCCGATGACGCACCGCCAACCAAATTTGACTCGTCCGGAGCGTAGTCGACGGGCAACTGGTCCGGATCCTCCTGGGCCTCAACTGCCTACTCATCCTGCTGCGCCTGAAGAGCCGCAGCAGCGCGTTTCGCTGCTCCCGGAACCTTCTCCGGTTTTGAAGTTAGAGGCACTGGATTAACCCGGGTAGCCACACTGGTAAAAATTTCCTTATTCCTGGTGGCCACGTTTGGAATGCGAGGATTCAGTTCATTGGGCTTGGTCAGGTCAGGTTTAACTGCAGCAATAACCGCTTTTGTGCGACTTCTGCCTGTGCGTGCCTCATTTTTGAGAAAAAGTCACTAGTCGTGTTGAAAACAGGATCAGTGAAAATGGGCGTTTGAGTCAAGGGAAAATTATTAATGCCAGAAATAGCCTTTCCTTGGCCCCGTTGAGCATATGAGTAAGTCTTGCGAAGGATCACAAGATCCTGCTCAGAAAGTTTGTGGTGCAAAGATAAAACGTGCACGCTCATGTATGTGTCTCGAATCAAAACTATAGCTTGGTCCAGAACTTCAGTTTCCTGTAAAGGAGTGAGGGAATTTTCACTCAAACGAATTCGTTTGATTTCAGAAGAATGGTATCTGAGGAGATTTTCCTGAAACCACGGGTGGTCGGTAAGGGTGTAAGGGTGGTCGAATCTGCCTTTCAGGTCCGGGGGACCCGTGGGTTGGGGTTTCCACCCCTGACGGGAGTAGTTTCTCAAAGATGTTTGCCCTTCTTGTGAGAGACTCTGCGCCCTTGAATGTCACTGGGGGAGGACCGGGATTTTACATGATGGGTGAGATAATTTATGTCAACGATAGAATTTCGAGGATCAATGCCCAAAGTAGAAGCCAAAAGCCGGACAGTATCCAAAGCCGAAAAAGAGAAAACTGGAAAATGGGTATTAAACAAAAGCGGTTTACAACCGTAGCGAATTAAAGACCAGGAGGGGACGTCAAGATAAATTCGTGGAATGAGGAAACAAAAATTTGAAGATTTGGGGAATGTCGGCAAAAACTGGGGGCGTGATAGCAAAGCTGATCAATTTCAGATGAAAAACGCACAGGATCTCTCGGAACAGCAAACATCAGAACTGAAAGGGTGGAGGGATTGGTGGGATCGGGAAAGAAGCCTTGATGTTTAAGACATGCAATTGTGAGAAATTTTGCAGCCATAGCTTTCTGAAAAATATTTTGAACCTCCTCGTAGAGTTGCTGCAATTTTGTGATGACCGTGACCGTGCCCTCAGGGCACGGAGACCTGAGTGCCATAGGCACATCCTTCCAATTTTTGACTGAATCCTCCCAATTCCGAAGTTCCTGTGCCTCGGCCCAAGCAGCGATATCAAGGGGTAAATTTGAGTCGCTGACAATTTGTCCTCGAGCGCAGCGCGTGACAGGGGAGCGTTTGCGTTTGTTACAGGGTCGTCTGCGGATCTGTGGGCAGCCTCAGCAGCATTACGCAGAACTGGATCCCGAACCGGGCCAGACGGAGGTCCTTTATCTCCCCTGCGGGGGAAACGCGGGATCTCCGGCTGGTCAGGGGGAAACAGTTCCGGCAATCTCTGAATTAGACTAATACCCGCCTGATCCCATGAAGAGCAACCAGGGGTCGGGTTGACCCCTGAAGCAGACAGGTCCGTGCTTTCAGAGGAAGTTTCCATATAGATTTCGACCGTAGAAACTTCCTCTGCGGCTTCAGTTTTTGGGAAAGGAGACTGGAGGGGAGACTTTTGCTGTTCTGCAGGGGGAGCTGGCTCGTCATTACCCCTAGATTCCCCACTCATGATCAAATTTTCAGAAAAACAGAAAAATTTTCACAAAACAGGATCAGTACAAAAACCCCCAACCGTTTACACAATACCATAAACTAGACAAAAACAAACAATTATCGCAGGTGCAGCAGGGTAGGGAAGAAGGCCCGTACTGGTGACATGCCAAGATAACCTTAAACATAAAAGAAAAATTTAATTAGACATCAAACAATTAGTACATAGTAAATTATTGCAGTAGAAATCTAATGAATAATCAAAATTTAAAATATTCAATAAAATTCATAGAAACTACACTTACGTCGCCTCACCAGCCTTGGGGGCGCAGGCATTGATTCAGAGAATCCCAGCGCCACCAAGAAACATTTGAAAGAAAAGCTGGATGTGATGACCGAGGGTAACCCAATTGACGTGAATTTGTAGGACCGGAAGATTGTGCAGTTCTTTCAGCAAAATTTATAGAAAATTCACCCCTGTGGACCATATGTGGGGCTGGTTGCCCACAATATGGACAATTGCCTGGACGAGTAAAACGTGCATCAAGTGGAATAGTAACATGTCCAGGTGGAGGTTGATGTAAGGTTACAATATTCAGATTTGACGGAACTAATGGTGTACGTATAGGAGGGGGCGGGCGTACCACCACTGGTTGGACTCGAACCACGGAAGGTGGCGGTAAAGGCCTATTTACATAATATGCAGGAAATCTTTCCGGTGGAGGCATGCTGCCAAACACCGGTGAAAAGGGTGGAGAAAGATTTGAAGAATTTCGTGGAGGTGTAAAACGCAAAACTGGAGAAAAATGTCGCGGGCGAATATTCATAGGAGGTGTGTGTTCTCTAGGAACTATGGGTCGAACAAAAGGAGCCCGCTGCAAAGGTAGTGAATTTTGCAAAACGGACGAATTTTGAGGAGGAATAGCGTTGAAATTTGTGGGAGAAGAAACTAGTGAAGAAGAAGAAGTAACTGCAATAATAGTAATTTCATCAGAATCATCAGATAGAGTTGAGTGAGGCGACGTACTAGCCATGTTTATTTCATCAAAATAGAAAAGAAATCAGAAAAATTTTACCGACCCACAAACTTGAAGATTGACGGAAAATAGGTACCTGTTTGGTGCAAGTTCATAGAAGTCCTAAACAAAAGAAATTTTAAATTCATTAGTTAGGTTTAAACCAAATTATATAAGCCAAATAACAAATACATGCGTACATGAAGTGTTTGTAAATTATTACATAGAAATACAATTTAAACATACTTAGCAGTGAATGACAGTTGTGTTATATCAAAATAGAGCATGAATACGTATAATGTGCTTAAAATGTAGTGCCCCAAGCCGGGCGTAAACATCTGTTTTCGGGGTCCCAGCGCCAGAAAGAAAAATCAGAAATAAGAGAATTAGCAAACATTTGAGAATTTGAAGACGTGTTTGGTAAAGTAGGACCCGTAAGAGTTTCATCGAAAAAATTTGGAGGGTGAGCCATGAAAACGTCCCCACGATGGTACGTACGTAAGGCCGGTTGGCTACACATATCACAAAAACCTGTGCGAGGGTAACGAGGGAATTCCGGAACTAACATATACCCATACGGAATTTGAAATAACGGGATTAAACAAGAATTTTGAGACCTTCCCTGAACCATTGAAACAGAAGAAGGATTTTGAAAAATATTTGAAGGCCGTGTAGTAGATGGACCCGGTAGGTTGCCCGCAGACACAGAAATAAACAGGGAGGTATCTAAAGAATGGGGTTCTCGGGAAACGGACGGTGGATAGGGGCGGAGAGGGGGAGGGGGAGGAGGGGTGGATCTAGTAGACATTCGTGGAGGACGAGGTTGAAGGTGACCATCAACCTCCGAAACCTCACAATTTGAAATAGGAGAAGTAAGCATTTCTGGAATAGATTGATAGAAATGATTTTGGGGTGCAGAAGAAATAGTAACATTTGAAGAAAAGAGATACGAAGGTAATCTTGCAGGAGAATTTCGAGCTGCACGAGCATTACGCAAAAGTGTATCAATATCACCCGGATACTTAAATGTAGACTGGGTAGTAGCAATCGTTACTGTAGAACGTGAAATTGGAATTTCGGAATTTAAAGAACGACCTGGTAAAAACTCAGGGGAAGGAGGAGAATTTGTAATGGTGGGAGCAATCATTAAAAGAGAATCCGAATTTTGAGTAGAACTTTGAGTTGGGCGAGTGGTGGGGGGGAGACTAAATTTGGGTAACCAGGATGAGGGAGCACAGGTCGGGGGTGATAAAACCCCGACAAATTTCCCGAAAACCCAAAACAATGAGCCGTACGGGCAGGATTGTCTGACATAGTTTTTCACAAATACGAAGAAAATTTTAGGTACAAATAAAATTTTTACCCACCAAATCCAAATTACCGGGAAAATGGACTGAGGCACCAAGGCACAACTGACAAGAAGAATCTAAAAACAAAACAAATTAATTATTAACAGAAAAACACAGAATTGTCATTTTAGTAGAACATAAATATATATATATATATATATCAGACGGGTGAATCTTCTTCCGGGGAGGGGTCTGTAGGGGGAAGAGGGGGAGAGGAAGGCGGCGAAACATTTATAGTATCTTGAAATTTCTGTACTAGTTGTTGAGAAGAGAGTTGTTGAAAAACAATTTCCGATGGATCTTTTAGGAACACAGAGGCGTCTGTACACGTAAGGTAAAGAGTAGCCGCGCCCCTCTCCCTCAACCATGTAGCGGGAATAAAATAAGATGGAAATGCAAAAAATCCAAATTGAGCTGCTGAACGAATAAGTTTTATACATTCTTCTTTTATAAGAACGTCAGGTGGAAGAATCATAAGCGCAATATTTTTAAAATATAAAGTACGAGGTCTATGCCAACCTCCCCGGACCGGAAGAGCAGAATGTAAACCGAGATCTAGATTTAAAACCGGGGGAATTGTGTACCGGGTGGAGCGACCCGTCCCCGTAGAGAAACAAATAAAGGGTCATCTACATGCGAAAAATTATACGTACACGGACGAGGATCAAACACAGAATCTGAAGAGCTTGAAGTAGACACTGCCATTATTTTATAAAAATAATCAGTAAATTTGTAAAAGGAAAAAGAATTACTAACCTCAAAATTTTAAGCCGAAAGGCAAGCTAGAGAATAGAAATCAGGGGTGACAGCCCGAATTTATCCACGAATACAGATACCTGAAATACAAATATAATACATAAAATACACGTAAAAACATAGAATATGTATACCTGTACTACCTAGTGTGGAACCGTCGGTAAGGGACGAAAACAGCGACCAGTGGACTGGGTGGCGATGTTTTGAAGGTGAAGCCGCTGAATAATAGAGTGGGTTGACCCGTTGAAATTTTAAATCGCTGATATCAGTGTCATTGATGCGGCCTGGTGGAATGAGTGCAGGTTGTGAAATAGAAATTGGTCGTGCACCGCGGTCAAATAGATCTTGGGGAGGGTCAAAAATAGCTGGGATGGGAAAGAGTCCAAAAAGTGCGGCCACTTTTTGCATGCGTGCACGTTGTTTAGCAATAGAAAGAGAATTTGGAACCGGTGGGGGAGGCTGTAAAAATTCTGGATCATCCACTGCTACACCAAATAATGATTGAGATTCACGCACATAGGGGGCGCCCCCTTTTCGGACTCTAAACCCTGGTGTAGGAGGGAATGGCATAGTGTCCCAGGTGGGATCCGTTTTACTGAATTTTATGGTCCACCATTGACTTTTTTGGGTATCAATATCTGGGAGTTCCATAGGTGGAATAGGGCACAAATCTAGAGAAAATTCGTCAAAGACCAAGCGAGAACAAGTAGATTGACGAGACATGATTGCAGAAATAAGAAAAATAAGAAAAATAAACCTACCAAGAGAGACTAGATCACGGGCTCCAGAAATCAAGCAAAGGAGCCAAAACGGAGAACAAAATCCTAAACAAAATATAATAAATAAATATCATACAATATGTGAGCAGGATAGGCTACTCTTGTTCAGAATCTTCTGGTGGAGGGTTTTTGTGGAAACCTTTAAAATGTTTGGCAATATTTCGGTGGTGGTATTCCATGACAAATTCTTGGTCAACAGGTTGAAATTTTGCTTTTCGAACGTCCGTCCATCTAACTAAACCAGGTGGGTGGGGGAGGTCAGGTTCTGCTACGGTAATAGGTCGAGCACGTAAATCGCGAAGGTCTTGAGGGGGGTCGAAGGTAGCAGGGGTGGGAAAATATCCAAATAATGCAGCGACTTTTTGTATACGTGCGGACTCTTTAGCCGCCGTGATAGTTTCCGGGACTGGTGCTGGAGGGGGAGGAGATTCAGAATCGTTAACAGATACGTTAAATAAAGATTTAGAGTCACGAATACAAGGGACACCTCCCCTTGCGGTGCGAAACCCAGGTGTAGGTGGAAAAGGCATATAATCCCAAGAAGGGTCATCTTTACTAAGTCGTATAGTCCACCAGGTTTTCTTGTCCATTTGGTGTTCGTCCTCCGGTAGGTCTGCTGGAGCAGGTATGACCTGGGGAATAGGAAACGGGTGCAGGGGGGAAAACTTACTAAGAACGGCAGTTCCGTAAGGCATTAGGACTAGAAATAGAAAAAATTTTACAATAAATTAAACTTACCGACACTGTGAATCCAAATCCAGTGGCAGAACAGGAAACACTTTTTACAATTGAATCAAGCGCTTACTTAAATAAGATAGCTACATAACATACAATAATATATACATATATACAAAACAATGGGATTAAATAGGAAGTAATAAAAGGTGAATGGTAAAAATTGTAAATATAAAATGTGTAAAGGGTTAAAAGAAAAGGTAAAAATAAAATTAGTAAATTATTAGAATAATAGGCCACAGTACTGGGTAACACAAATATATTCTAAGGGTGTTTTTACCCTTTATTGTAAAAATGAGATCAATAATTTAGAATTTGTAAAATTTATTCTAGTAAAAGAATTCAAGAACTTCTTAAAGAAAAGAAAAGGAATCATATAGAAGGTTTTATAAATATATAAGATTTAACTAAATTAATGGGCCTCGACAAAAATTATACCTGAAAGGGTTTTAAACGGTTTACATGAATCAATTCCGGGGTGGCATCAACACGATTTAGGGACAAAATCTCTACATTAGTAGGGGAAACAACTTTTACAACCCGAAAGGGACCTTCAAACATAGGGAGGTATTTTCTACTGGCACCTTTTGGAATATTTGCTTAGGAAACATCTTTCCAAACTAACATTTCTTCTTTATATTCAATAATTTTCGTTTTTGCGTCATACGTACTTTTGCGGTTTTCAAGAATTTCGCGCGTATATTCTTTCAAAACTTGTCGGGAATATTGTAGTTTTTCACGTAAATCTTGTACGTATGACGGTGTAAAATTTTGAGTAAGAGGGTCAGTTTGAGTGAGAAAATTTTGAGAATACAGCCTGGGATCCCGTCCAAATAAAAGATAATAAGGCGATTCCCCGGTGGAGGTATGGGGGGTTGAACGATAAACGAACAAAACCCGTGGGATTAATTCATCCCATTGTCTAAACCTAGAAGAGCTTTTCGTAATAAACTTTTTAAGGTACCGTTTAGGCGTTCGCATGCCCCGTTGGTCTGGGGGTGGTAGGCGGTAGTTCGTACTTTTTTGGTTTCCATAAGTTTACACAATTCTTCCATGAGAGATGAACAAAAGGGGGCACCCCCACAGGTGGACAAGGGGAGGAAAGGGGGGGAATTCCCCCCCGTCGGCGAAGTCGCCCACAAGGGGTCGCGAAATTGCTCCCACAAGGGGTAAGAAAATTGGCCACAAGGGGTCAGAAAATTGCTCAAAAATTAGGTTTTACGACTAAAATTTCTAAAAGTTTTCCGGCTTTGCCCCAATTTTTCACTTAAGATTACTATTTTTAGCTAAAAAACGTCCAAAAAAACGCGTTTTGGCTAAAAAATCGCTGTTTTTTGTTAAAAAATGGCAAAAATCGCTTAAAAATCGCTTTAAAAAGTACCCCTAAGAAAAATCGCTCTCACAAGGGGTACCCAAATTTGCTTCCACAAGGGTCAGTGAAATTTGACCTCCCATTCAGGTATGAGCACCCCGATAAGTAGGAATTTCTCAAGGGGCTCCATGAACTGTAAAAATATTTTCAGCAAAATTTTTGGCAATAGTGTGAGTTTGTTCATTTTGCCCAACCCCAACGAGTTAGAAAATCAACAATGAATAAAACTTTGGAATTTCCTGAAGGGGTGGTAGGGGCATGCATAACATCCATTGAAAGTCGCTCAAAAGGGGCCTCCACCGGTGTGAAAAAACGCATCCAAGCCTGTGGTTTTTTAGGCCCGGGATTACAGTGTAGAAATGCGATCGCTCAGTGTACTGCTAAATGAATAACTAATAAAGAGATATGCAAGTCCTTACTCGGTAGTGTATGCCTAACTAATTTCTCCTCGCGCCTAGCTCACAAAACTGCAGAAACTAGAAATTTAGAAAAACACGATACTTTTACTTCGATCAATAAAATTCAAATATATGTTACGTACAAAACCCGAAATCGTACAAAACTAGTTTTGTATGGGTCATTTTGTACAAAACTAGTTTTGTATGGCCTCCCTCATACAATTCTAGTTTTGTATGGCCTCTGCCGTACAATTCTAGTTTTGTATGGCCTCCCTCGTACAATTCTAGTTTTGTACAGGCTGTGACCGTACAATTCTAGTTTTGGACGTACAAAACTGTTTCGGTAAGATATAGCAGCCATTACGTATTTATTCATTACTATTCAAGTTCGTACATAATTTCAAGCACTAAAGTTTTAAGATCTTTAAGATCGAATTAAAGCGTTAAACAGTACATATATTTTAAAGCTACAAATAAAAATCTAGACCCTTTCAAATAATTTTTATAATTTTTCAATTTTTCAATTTAAATAATTTCGAAAACGTTAGGGAAATTTTAAGTTTCGCAAAAATGCTCAAATATTTCGCGTTTTTCGGTGCCCATCATGCGGTAACTATTGGCAATTTCTGTCAAACTTTTGGAAATATGAAGGCTAAAAATAGGTTAAATCTTTACAAAAGTTGTAATTCGTTAAAATCCTAAAAAAAGTACTGCTAAGTGTTAAAAATACAAAATCTAGTATTAAAAAGGGTAAAAAACATGCTCTGTAAAAATTCCGCGAAGGTCACAAAGGTCACCGTCAGATTTTGTATTTTTAACACTTAACAGTACTTTTTTAGGATTACAACTTTTAAAGAACTTTTGTAGTTGTACAACTTTTGTAAAGATTTAACCTATTTTTAGCCTTCATATTTCCAAAAGTTTGATTGAAAATGCCAATAGTTACCGCATGATGAGCACCGAAAAACGCGAAATATTTGAGCATTTTTGCGAAACTAAAAAATTTCCCTCAAGTTTTCGAAATTATTGAAATTGAAAAATTGAAAAATTCTAAAAATTATTTGAAGCGGTCTAGATATTTATTTGTAGCTTTAAAATATATATACTGTTTAACGCTTTAATTCGATCTTAAAGATCTTAAAACTTTAGTGCTTGAAATTATGTACGAACTTGAATAGTAATGAATAAATACGTAATGGCTGCTATATCTTACCGAAACAGTTTTGTACGTCCAAAACTAGAATTGTACGGTCACAGCCATACAAAACTAGAATTGTACCAGGGAGGCCATACAAAACTAGAACTGTACGGCAGAGGCCATACAAAACTAGAATTGTACGAGGGAGGCCATACAAAACTAGTTTTGTACAAAATGACCCATACAAAACTAGTTTTGTACGATTTCGGGTTTTGTACGTAACATATACATTTCCAAAATTTCCAAGAACACCAAATTCCAACAATATAACGAGATTCTTACAACAAATTCACTAAGACTTATCCAAAGTCACAGCTGCCGCACAAGATTCACAAACAAGGCATTCAACTGCTCCCGCCCAACTCAATCAACCGACTAACACCTACAACTTTTGAATTCTCTATCCATAGTGAAAAACTACCCGATTAGCTAAGGTCAATATTTGTTTCATCATTTATGAAGATTTTCACGAAAGAATTCGAAATACAAGGAATATTCCACAGAAATACCCCCTCTTTTCCCCGCGCGCCCACGCCGCGTTACAGTAATTAGTAGGGTAAAATTTTGGATTAGTCAGAAAACATACGTACTAGTATGGTAAAACGCGTGTGAGAAAATTTTCAAAAAACCATAAAATTACACTAAGGAACCTCCCTAGAGACGGACAAAGGACAGAACGCCAACAACACACATACAAGGGCCCACTACAGGGCGCCTGCCCAGGTAAAGCAGAAAAATACCTACTAACACACTATACAACACAGAACTACGATATACAGAACAAAAAGACCCGCACGGAGCCACGCGGCAGACAAGAAACAAAGAAGAAAAATTTTCCCAAACCTCCTACACCCAAGGAAACTGTCACCCAATTTTAAAAAACAAAGTACTCAAACCGGATAACCGGCTAACAATGCCAAAAAACAGGTAGATATGTAATTATAAAGCACACTATAATAAAGCACAAACATTATAAAGCACCGACGAATCTTCGACATGGCAAAACAATGGCAGCATACAAATGGCAAGAATATTTTTGATGAAGAAAGTATCGTGATCTCCTTTTTAGACAGAAAGAAAAGAAACACAAACCGAAAGATGAGTACCCGAAAAAAGTGAGTAAAATACAACACAAAAACTGCTGGTAGTAGAACTAAACAATATAAGTATAAAAGATACAATGGCCGAGCCAAGGTAGAGAGCACCCTAATAAAAGCGAAAAATCCGAAACCTCCTGCAAAAGAAAGAGAACTCCAATTTGTAAAATAAACTTTCACCCGGCTCCCCCCACCCACGCACAACCCAAAACCAAACTCCAAATCCCCCCACCACTATTAGGGATATCAGCACATAAGATACGCAAATGAAAACAAACAAACAACAAATGGGGAGAAAGGAAAAGACAGACCTGTGCCGGGGAAAGGCGGTTTGGAATCAGCAAAATGCGCCACCCGACAACACACCCATTTCCAAGAAGACACACGGGTCCACCACACATCACCAACCAGAACCCAACTTCGTGCCACATAGGCACACGACCAATCCAATGTAAAAGTTCTAGGGCGCCACAACTGGCCTCCACCCAAATACCGGAACAAAAGAAACCGGTCAAAGCACACCAGATAAGGTCCCACCTGTGCCCCCAGAGGGCCGCCCGCCAAAGGCTAGAACCCTCCGGAAGCGTGAAAGCACCCGGGGACCGTAACCAAGTATCCAACCAAACAGAGCCCAGACAAGCTCTCCAACCTCGAACCATAACCTCCAGGTTCCAACGGCCAAGACACTCCGGCGCTTCAGAAGGGGAGGCACAGGCCTGCCGGGACGGGCGGGTGGAATGTTTCTAAAAAATACAAAACAAATATAGGTACGTACGTTAGTATATATATATATACACAAATCAATACAAAAATGTACACAAAACAATAAACTCATATCAAACCCCACAACCATCAGTAACACATCTACCACCAGCACAACCAAATTATAGGCCCTACCTACGAATTTAGGGAGGGAAACGGCCAGAGATCCAAGCCCCAGGAATCCTGATCCCAGGTCAGGGCGCTTTGACAGTTCCCTATCAAGAAAATACGGCTAAAAACTAACGGAATCTATGTGAACGTGCTGCTAGTCACTCTCCGTGAGCCCCGGAATCCTGATCCGAGGACCAGGACAGTGACAGCAGCACCCCACGAGAGGCGGGAGAAAGTTAAAAGTACCCTCAGAACTATTGCCTACACGTATTTGAACAGATTTTAGAGTTAAAAAGACCAAAAAGAGAATTAAGTTAAAAATTGAGTTTGAGATCAAGGTGTAGGAGGTTCCGGAAATAAACAGCTGGACTGAGGTGAGCAACCACCCACACGCATACGCCCCCTAATAATCTCTAACAAGGTTTTGCGCAACTTTTAAGGAATTTTATAAGCAAGAAAAATCAAAAAATTATCAATGCTTGCAGTTTAATCCAAGAAACAAAACCCGCAATTTGGCATACGTACTTTCACATAACATTTCAAAACACGAATGGAAGATCATATGAAACAGCAAATTCCTTATCTTAATCACATGCAACCCCCTGGGACCATCCAGAACCTCCTATATCTATAAGATAAATGTTTATAAAAAGTGTTAAAATGAAAGAAAAAGGTACCACCAAGGTCCACAATCCCACATTTCGGACCAAAATTTTTCCTGACAATTAAGATTTAACATAACATGTATTTGACGAACCTCCGTAGCTGATTTTTGAACCAGTTGAGAAAAATCCATGCATATACACTAATGTTTGTTCTGATTAACAGCCTCAGTCAGATAGGCTACCCCCGAATTTCGCAAGGCATTCTATATACAAAATGCTACCAAAATGTCAAATTTCCACGGCAAATTATCGCCGTCCAAGACATCCAAGGTGTAGTTCCAAATATGCAGGTGGCGAGGCAAATGACCCCTCACCAGTGTCAGCAAACCTCCCAAAATATCCAACTGGATAGACATAGGCCAGGATACCAAATTTGGGCGTCCAGAACCAAGCAGCCGGAAAAACACCACAAATTAAGCCAACGCCTAAACAGAAGAAAGTTAGTGGTACTATAACACGAAAAGTGAGATCAAGTTAAATACGTATATAGTGCTAAAACTATAAAAAGAAAACTTCGGGAGCTAAAATAGAAAAGATCGTACCAGCTAAAACAAGAAAACACACAACACAACATACGTATACAGACAACACGTAAGGAGAGTACCAAAGCTACGGGAAAAGTTTCGTAGTAAAATTCAAGAAAAACACGAAAAGGAAGCCCTACATATAGGACTAAATTCTAAGATACTTTTTACTCATAATTTATGGGTTAAGCAATCGTCAAAATTTTACAGGTACTAGAAATTTCAAGGAAGTTAAACTAAACTCGAGAAAAAACCCTACTCCGGGTAGAGTGCAATAATATGAATTTGTTCTGATGAAAAGAAAATTTGAAAGAAAATATAATGTAACAAAACAAAAGAAAACCCAAGATTTTGCTAAACTCGCAGGCAGTTACGGACGAAACAACAAATACAACAACATAATAATACAATACTGGGGGGGGGGCGGGGGAAGGGATTCTAAGTCTCGCTGTAGAAAGATTTTAGGCGATTCAGATGAAGAATTTCGGCAGGAGGATCGGTACGATTGTAGGTTGTCTCCGCCACCGGCTGCTCGGTTTGGCCAGTCGTCTCTCCTGGAATGCCCACAAGCACACCAAAGTCCACCTCCGGTGTACCACAGGGCGACTCTTCGGGGAAGCCCCCCTCAGATAGACCAGAATCCAGATCCAGTCCCCCTTGGGATAACTTCCCATGAAGAGCCTCTGGCAGAGGAACTGACCGAACCTCCGCTGGTAGGAGAGAGGACTGACCCTACTGCGTTTCCAGGACCCAAAATGCACACTCCCGGCGAACCCAACTGAAACCAGCGTTAAACTAAAGTCTGACCAAAAAATGTAGGGAGCGAAATTGTTTTGTTTGTACTGAATTACCGGTACATTTTTGCTGCAGCAATGTATATATTTTCTGAACCGTCATGGCATGAACTTTCTTTTGGTTGAAAAATTTTTTTAAAAAATTAAAATTCATCAAAAGAAGCCGATTTTTTAAGTTTTGAAAGATAAGTAGAAGCCAGCAACTAGCCGTTCGGCAGAAAATTAGCCCTTGTCCTAGACATTTTGAATCTCGAATATCAACTCATTTCGTCAAAAATTGCGATAGTTATTCAATTTTTTCGATTTTCAAAATCCTTTGATCTTTGCCGCTTTTCCAACTTTGACTGGCCATTACTCGCGACTCACTCAATGCAAAAATGTTTTAATTGGATTTTCAGGACCGCTTACATGTCAGCTTTCATGTGATATATGTGGTTTTTCAAAATTTGAAAATCGATTTTTTCGAAAAATACCACTTTTTGACCCAAAATTTCGATAATGCGAATACAGCAAAAGTGGGTAAAAATAACATTATCATAAAGTTTAATCTGAGCTGAATCCGACGATATAACGTTTTCGTGGCTACGACTTAAATTGCCCCAGCAACGAATTTTTAAACAATTTCCTATTTCAGCTGATTTCTGACAAGTTGTGCTATATTGTGCATTGATATGCCGCAAATAGTGTAAACTAGCCAAAAACCGGCTAAAAAGCGAAATTGTTTAAAAATTCGTTGCGGATGCAATATAAGTCGTAGCCACGAAAACTTTATTTCGTTGGATTCAGCTCAGATTAAACTTAATGATAATGTTGTTTTTACCCACTTTTGCTGGATTCGCATTGTCGAAATTTTGGGTCAAAAAGTGGTATTTTTCGAAAAAATCGATTTTCAAATTTTGAAAAACCACATATATCACATGAAAGCCGACACGTAAGCGGTCCTGAAAATCCAATTAAAAAGTTTTTGCATTGAGTGAGTCGCGAGTAATGGCCAGTCAAAGTTGAAAAAGCGGCAAAGATCAAAGGATTTTGAAAATCGAAAAAATTGAATAACTATCGCAATTTTTGACGAAATGAGCTGATATTCGAGATTCAAAATGTCTAGGACAAGGGCTAATCTTCTGCCGAACGGCTAGTTGCTGGCTTCTACTTATCTTTCAAAACTTAAAAAATCGGCTTCTTTTGATGAATTTCAATTTTTAAAAAATTTTTTCCAACCAAAAGAAAGTTCATGCCATGACGGTTCAGAAAATATATACATTGCTGCAGCAAAAATGTACCGGTAATTCAGTATAAACAAAACAATTTCGCTCCCTACATTTTTTGGTCAGACTTTAGTAGAAAAATCCGTTGGGAGGGAGACGAGTCCACCCTCCCCAAATAAACGAGACTTTAATGGCTGGGGTGGAACCTCAGACACTGGGGGGCTTACCCCGTCTTTAGGGGGGCCGACCCCCTTTTGTAGACATTCTTCCGGGTCAGGAGGAGAAGAAAAACCCTTTCTAAGTGCAACTTTTCCCGATGCTATCTCAAGAGGCTGTTCCCCCTGTTCAACTTCACTTTTTTCACCTACCCCCTCTTTAAGGGAGGCGACCCCCTCTTTTGGACAATTTGAGGGATCTGCGGGAAAAAACCTACTTTCTTCGGACTCATCATCCGCAAAACGCGATAACAATTCAGAATCGTCAACCATATCTTCAGGCTCTTCTGAGTGAAAGACAATATCATTTTCACGCAAATTTTCACATACGTATATGTCTAATCGTGGCTCTACACGAAATGGAGGTTCCCCCAAATTTTCATCCACCGAGAAAATCATTTCATGTCCCAGGGGATACAAATTTGCACGTGTCTGAGATACCACCAAGGGGGCCAAGAATTGTGCATCGTGGGCCCAGCAGTCAGCCGTAAGAGCAACCGAGCCGAGAACTGTGGCCTTTTCCAGAAGCACAGCTGTCGAGGTGGAGTCGACCCCCAAAATTTCGATTTTGTTCTCACATGGCTTTACTACTCCCGCATAAGGTAAAAATTTACTCTCCTGAATAAAAGATTCAGGAGGTTCGAAAAAATACAATTGCTCAGAATTTTGGCAGGAGGTGAGGGTTGAGGCCCAAACTTCCGACGCTGGAGGAACATTTAGGTCAATGGCCATTACCGCCGCTGACTGTGATTTTGAATTCGAAAACCAGTCGGCACGGGTCTCTTCAGGAGACAACAGTGGATGCCAAATTCCTGTCCCCTTTTGATCTAGAAGATATAGAGACTTTTGAGTACATAAAAACATAAGCCATAAAAAAGCATAAACCATAATCGGAAAACGGAGGGCGCAGGTTCGGGTAGATATGGCAGGTGTTTGAGCAAATGTTGCAGGTGTTTGGGTAGGAGGATCAGAAAAAATTTCAATCATACCAACATGAAATGGGGACAAAATTTGCATAACCTGTTCCTGAGACGGCACATTTTGGGCCTGCGACTGATTTTGAACCGGCACTTGGTTTTGGACCGGTAATTGATTTGGAGCCGGTACTTGATTTTTATCAGTTACTGATACTGTATTTTGAGCCGACACTACCGTTCCCCCCTGAACAGGTCCCTGTGTAAAACCTACGTAGGACACCTGAGGCGCCCCCTGCACAGGCACGCCCTGACCAGCCTGTTGTTGAACGGTCGGCGCCGATGTCCCGGAGCAGGCGGCAGTCGGAGGGGCCGACCCCACTACTGGAGGTGGAACCTGAGACAGAGCCTGCGGGGACACCTGAGCCTGAGTGTAGTAATATGTTGGCTGAGCCCTTGGCGCAGACACCTGCTGCGGCCCTGGCCGAGCCACAGAAGATGCAACCTGTGGCTGTGCATATACGTATGTCGGCTGTTCATAGTAGGCGCTGGCGCCGGAGACGGATAGTACCGTTGAGGAGGCTGTGAATAGTAGGGCTGGGGGTAATAATACGTATCCTCTACGTAATTCACCCCTCTAGGCGACGGTCTTGGCCTATAGTCCGGGGGGGCCTGTTCAGGATATTTATCCCAGCATTTTTCTGGGGGATGCCCCTTCCTCTTACAAAACTTACATACAGGACCCAACCTCCTTTTCCGTTCTTCCTCCATTTGATTGAACCGGTCCCGAATCTGCTGTTCCACCCAGTCACGCATCTGCCGTAATTCCATCCGAATCCCACCAGCTAGGTCCTTTGGCTTTTCTACAGGAGGTTTGGGATTCGAACCCGAGTCGTTCTGGACCATGTCATCCGCAGACACCTGATACAAAGGCATAGAATAGCACAGGCTATCCTCCTCAGAGGGTCTTGAGTCACGGGAATCGAGTTTATCAATGATACGTAATATTTGATCCATGGTGGGAGCATGATCAATGAAAAGAGGGGCCAAGGCACTGATGTATGTTTTGTCCGTAATTCCTGCAAAAAGCTGCTGAACGCACTGTTGTTCGCGTTCCAAAGCGTCATCCGGCCAAATAGAAATAGCCTGTGCCTGGAGTTCCGAAATATACCTCCGGACCGACTCCCCGTGCCGCTGGACTCGGCTTGCAAAAGATACGTATCTATCACGAATGGACAATTGTGGTCGTGGAAATTGAGACTTCAATAAATTGACAAATCCCTCGAAAGTGTCCGCGACCTCAGGACCGCAACGGGAGGCGTAAATCACGGCTTTTTCCGTCAGTTTATTGAACAGTAGCCTGGCCCACTGCTCTGCCAGAATTTTGTGAATTTTTGCCGCAGATTTGAAATTTGGGAGCCAATCTTCCAAGTACATTCTGTCCGGGTCAAAACGGGGAATATCGCGTAGAATATCAATGTACATCCTGTACAGGGAAGCGTCATGTGTAGCAACTGAGGAATCCGTAGCCTTCATAATTTGTGGAGTGGGATGGGTTGTATAAGTTTGAGTCGAAAGAACCGGCAGAGGGGCGACCTTAGGGGCCGGAGCAGGGAGGGCCCCCTGAGAAGTGGGGGGCGCACCACAGGTGGGGGAGGAGGTAAGGGACCTGGATTTGGCGGTGGCACCGCCGTCATACGTGGCACAGGATGCCTCACCTGAATTTGCGCCGGATGAGGGGGAGGGTATCTAGGCTGAGCTTGGGAAATTTGCGGATATGACGCCGGCCGTTGCTGAGGATATGCATATCGCAAGGGCTGTCCACAGTGCAATCCAGAATTTGTTCCCACATGCGTCATTTGTGGCATATTTGGCCCCTGGTAGGCCCCCGGACCCCGCGCGACACCCACGGCAGGGATCCTGACCAAGCCTTGGGGTCGCACCGGGACAGTGGGACTCGGACCAGGGGTGGCCACAGCGTGCTGGGCGACAAAATCGCTCGGGGTGGTGTGGGCTACTGTCTCCGCGGCCAAATAGTACGTATCAGCATTCGGATCAGGGGGAGGCGGTCTCGGCAGATACGGGTTAGGCAACTCCCCACGCAAATCCTGCCGGCAAGGATCCCACATGCCTGATCGCTCTAATTCGTGAATAATAGGATTTTCGTGGACTTGTCTCTCCAAAACGTCATACTGAAAAGTCGCGGGTATTTTCAGAGTGTATCGGTCCACTGGATCGCAAGAATTATCTGGAATTTGCAGTACCTGAGGCATGTGAGACTCCAATCCCGGCTGGAGCCTGGCCATACACGCCCCCTGATACAAATGATAACCCCACGTATTCGGCCGCAGAGTCAAGTAGGAGGCCCCCCCGCGTATGATTCTGAGTATAAAATTCAGGGGGAAACCAACGGAGGATTCAGGGTGGCAGGATCAGGGACAACCGGATAGACGACATCAGGAGAAGGATATTGGCCAGGAATGCTCACTGCGCCGTGAGAGCAGGGCGGCTGAACATGATCCTGCGGATCTGTGGTTCGGATCATAATTAGATTTGGATCAATCTGACCAGCTGACGTCACTGGGAGGGGAGTCGGTCCCGAACTTTGAGCCTGGGGGGACGCATATTCTGACGAATTTTCCTGGGCGGCGGTTCCTTCCAATTGCTGATTTAACGGAGCCGCTTGCGTATAAATTGCACCTGCATACCCCAGCGGAATTAAATGCGTATCCGCCACTGTGCTTGGCAAACCAGGGGGGTACCCCTGGGGGTCCCCCAAATTTTGGCCTGGACTCAAGACCCTCTGATACGCATCGTGAATAAATCTTTCATCCGAGGACTGCGTCGACACCAGGGCGGAGGATTGGGCCAAATTCTGATTTAAATTTTGATCCCCCCTTACTCCCAACTGAGCAACGACATTATCGGGAACAGAGGCAGAGCCCCCTTTCCCCGGGGGAAGGGCCCTCCCGACAGGAAAATCCGACTCACACGTATTGATAGACAAGGGTGCCGGCAAAGCAAAACGAGACACTGACTGGGGAGCCGCTCCCCCCACCATTTGAACAGAAGTTTCAGCCGAATTTTCAACATAATCAGTCCTCCTAACAACGTTTTCAGCCGGAACAGAAACAGCGTAGCGAGACACCAAATGGGGACCCGCCCCTCCCAAATTTTGATCTGTAGTCTCCCGAGCAAGACGGACCGTAGACGGATCCATTCCGTCAAATCTGTCCTGAAATTCTGAGACCGTCGCCGCAAATTCCTGGGGGACAGAACCCACCCCTGGGAGGGGAGGGACCCCCCCGCTGGCGCAGGTGACTGTTCGGCGACCGCAACTAGCGGTCCCCCCCAAGTTTGCCGCAACATTTCACTGTACCCCCCCGCACCAATAGACTGGACATTTGACCCAGGCACAGCCACAGGCTGACCCAGGTGAGCTGAATAGCGGGACCCGGGGGACTTCCCCCGGCCCACCCCCGAACTTTGCGAAGTTTGTACATGAACAACAGTCGAACTGGGAGTTGGGACCACTGGGGAGGGACGGAGCGAACCCCGACCCACCCCAGTCAACGTTGGACGCGGCGTCCCCCCTACACCCGAACTGATACCGGTTTGGGGGAGATTTCCCCCGCCCCCCAATCCGGACGAGGCAGGCTGTGACATCGCAGAAACTTCGTCTACCTCAGGAGCCTGATGAGCAGGCAAATTTTCAAAAGGAAAAACTGTTTCTTTTTGCTCTTTTGTTCTGGCGCGAGTATTTGGGGGAGAAAAAAATAGGCATTTACCGCATGACACGATCGCCAATTTTGTAGAAATGCGATCGCTCAGTGTACTGCTAAATGAATAACTAATAAAGAGATATGCAAGTCCTTACTCGGTAGTGTATGCCTAACTAATTTCTGACTAACTAAACTAATTACTAACAAAACTGCAGAAACTAGAAATTTAGAAAAACACGATACTTTTACTTCGATCAATAAAATTCAAATATACATTTCCAAAATTTCCAAGAACACCAAATTCCAACAATATAACGAGATTCTTACAACAAATTCACTAAGACTTATCCAAAGTCACAGCTGCCGCACAAGATTCACAAACAAGGCATTCAACTGCTCCCGCCCAACTCAATCAACCGACTAACACCTACAACTTTTGAATTCTCTCTCCATAGTGAAAAACTACCCGATTAGCTAAGGTCAAAATTTGTTTCATCATTTATGAAGATTTTCACGAAGGAATTCGAAATACAAGGAATATTCCACAACAGGCTGCACAAACTTGACAAGCATCAATAAATTTGTTTACATCTTGTGTTAAAGTTTCCCAGAAATATTTATTGGCAATCATGCCCTGAGTTCAGTCCCTCCCATTGTGACAACCTCCAAATAGAGTATTATGGCATTCATCAAATACGTATTTTCGACAATCTTTAGGTACCACAATTAATTTAAGCGCATCACGACGTCTAAATTTTAATTTCCGGCGTAGTATATCGTTTTCAACATAATAATCAGAAGAAGTTTTACGTATGTTATAAGCTTCAACCGGATTTTGAGGAAGAACTTTATTTTGAAGAAAATTCATCATGTTAGCCGTAAAAGGATCAGATTGTAAAGCTTGTTTCCAAATTTCAATACCGGCCTCGGATGCCAGTGGGTCCTCCGGCCCTTCATATTCCTCCTCTATATTCGTAATTGCAAATAAAAATTCAGGAATTTTGGGGTGGTCAGCAAAAGAGCCGGCCACTAGAGGAGGATTACGAGATAAGGCGTCTGGAGCCCCGTTTGTGATGCCAGGGCGCTGAATAACACGGAATCGAAAAGATCGCAAAAATGACCGCCAACGGGCAATGCGGCCCAAGGCTGTTTTGGGGACCACTTGGTCACCCAACATGTATTCTAGGGCTTTATGATCAGTAATTACATCAAATTCGTAAAGGATCAAATAATGTTGGAAATAAGAAATACCAAAAAATATGGCCAACGCCTCCAATTCGGTGACGTGGTAATTCTTTTCAGCCGTATTCGCAACCGGATGGAATTTACCTTGATCATCCGTTTGTTGGAGCACGGCTGCAATGCCCTGAAAACTGGCATCCGCGGCTAGGGTGAACCGATTAGAAAAAGCAGGATATACTAGCACCGGAGCCGTGATAAGGTTTTTCTTTTAAAGTC
Organism: Trissonchulus latispiculum; assembly: GCA_030248195.1. Classification (NCBI taxonomy): domain Eukaryota; kingdom Metazoa; phylum Nematoda; class Enoplea; order Enoplida; family Ironidae; genus Trissonchulus; species Trissonchulus latispiculum. The sequence goes on along the minus strand of JASAND010029971.1, from coordinate 3,092 downwards.
TCAAATGCCAGCTGACACGCACTACTCCAGACAAATTCAGCGTCTTTTTTAAGTAAAGAGTTCAAAGGGTGGGCAATTTTAGAAAAATTTGGGACAAAACGTCTATAATAACCTGCAAGACCAAGGAAACTTTGGATATCCTTGACATTCTGAGGGACGACCTTTGACGACCCGAATTTTTTCCGGATCGGTGGAAATCCCAGACGCCGAAAGTACGTGTCCAAGAAGGGGCATTTGAGATTTTGCAAATTCACATTTTGAAAGTTTGAGAATGACGCGCTCTCTTGAACAACGTAAAAAGACCTCTAAAAGTTTGTCTAAATGATCAATTTCGGTAGAACTAGTGATTAAAACATCATCAATATAAACTGTGAAACCTTCCATTATCCGATCTATGATGCGCTGGAAAGTTGAGGGAGCATTACAAAGGCCAAAGGGCATGACCTTGAATTCATACAGCCCTGAGTGGGTTATAAAAGCAGTTTTTTCACAGTCAGGGGGGTAAATTGGAATTTGATGGAAACACGAAGCCAAATCTAATTTAGAAAAAATTGAATGACCCAAAATTGATTCAAATAACCCATGAATGTAGGGAATAGGGTAACAATCTTTTTTAGTAATAGCGTTTAATTTCCGGTAATCTACACAAAGACGCCAATCCCCGTCCTTTTTCGCAACTAAGATAATTGGGGAGGCCCAGGGGCTTCTAGAGGGCTGTATGAGTCCTGGTTCGAACCATGCTGCCAATTTGGCATCAATAATTTGTTTTTGAGCAGGGTTGACTTTATAGGCCCGTGCTTTTATTGGGCGTTTTCCCGGCTCAATTTCAATATAGTGGTAGTCTATATCCGTTTTTCCACAACCTCCAGCTGCATCCCAGATATCCGGAAAATTTAGAATCATAAGACGCAAGCGGCGCCGATTTCGACGAGTTAAACAACAATCTAGAAATTGGATTTTCTGGTTCAAGAGAGCATGTTTTTCGGCGTCCGCAAACGCTGGTGAATTAACTAATTCAACCAGTTTTTGTTGTGTGGTATTCCATTTGGGGAATCCACCGTTGCGGACCCCGGATCAGTCGGGATGCGCTTTATTAGAAGTTGTTCTCTGTTTAAATACGTATATCCAGTCTCGCCTGGATGAAAAAATCTAGAAAATTTTACCAGTACCCAAGATCCTTGAACGGGAGGTTCAAGTTCTTCTTCTGCCGCCAGGTCCTCGGAGAGGGCAGGTGGGATATCGTTCCTCCCAGTTTGGCTTCCCTGTGGGGGAACCGCACCGGGAGGTCCGTCAAGAGGGCCGCCTAGACCAGGGTCCAGACAGTCTTCACTGACAGCAGGTTCCACCTGACCTCGGCAGGGCAACTCGACCCATATTGCACCACATCAGAAAAACGCACAGATATTAGGGGTAAGGGGCGTTTTAAATTTTCTGGCAAAGGAGACAATTGATCAGAAGGAATTAAACATGGAGTTAAATGTCCAATTTCAGGTGATGAGGGGTGGCTACCCCCTCTTTCGAAAATTTTGGTGGTTCAGGGGGAGCAGCTAAAGCTTTTGCTAAACTCGTGTTTTCTTTAATAACCTCAAGGTGTTCTTCTTCTAGGAGGTGGCCTACCCTCTCTTTCGAAAAAATGTCTGAGTCCATGCCCTCTTCTGGACAATGAAGAACAATTTCAAAATCATCTTCCAGTGATTATTTCAAATATGGGTCAAAAGGCGATCCTTCACGAAAAGGAGGCGTGCCCATGCATGTGTCAACTGCGTAAATCAAATCCCGTGAAAATTCTTCCAAATGAACTTGTGCCGGTGTAAAAATAGAATTTGCCCCCGGACAAGGTGTTTGGGCCGAGTAATCCTGCACTGGGACGACTGAACCAATTACAATCGACCGAGGAACCTGGACAGTTGTTGAGGTTGGATTAACCATTAAAAATTCGAAAAATTTTTCTAAAATTTGAACCACTCCAGCATAGGGTAAAATTTGTACTTGTAATTTTGTAACATAAGAGACTCCATAGGGTTGAAAAAACACAAGGGACCCCGGACAGTGGAGGAGGTACGAGCAGGAGCCCACACCTCCGAGGAAGGTGGAACAGTGACGTCTACAGCCATAACTGCAGGTGCTTCATCGCACCAAATTCAGCCCGAATTTTGGTAGAAGAAAGTAAAGGTTGGCGGAAGCCCTGCATGTTGACTTCGTTTGTAAAAATAGTAGGTCCCAATGAAAAGTTTTCATAAAATCTGTACCGATTAGCATATCCCGATAGAATTGTGGGGCCATGTGAAAAGACCAACCGTATTCTTTACAGCCAATAGAAAAAATAACAAAAACTTTTGCAGAAATTTCAAGGGGGGCGTTGCTAGAAGTTACTGCCGTAATTGGATCCGGATGGTCAAACCGGACATCAGCCCCACCCGCCAAAATTCTTTGCACTGTCGGGGGGCTGATAATGGGAATTGATGCCCCAGAGTCAATAATGCGTCTATCAGAAGATTTTGAGTACACGATTATAGCGAGATTCCGTGGAACCAACTTAGCGGGGACCAAGCACAAAATTATTCCACGAAAATGAGCTGTCTTGGTTGGAATTTTGCTTGAATTTTGAATTGACGCATAATTGCCAAAATTTTTGTTGTGCCAGACATGACCACCAAAGCTGGCATATTATCAGCGGTGGCTAAGACCTGTTCGGATTCCAGGTCGGAGGGACCCCCCAGAAGTTACCGCAACTGAAGTCAAATGGCCCAACAGAGGTATTTCCTCCTGTTGAACTAGCGTAGAAGTAGAAGTTTCTTCCGTTTCTGTGGCCACCGAGGCCGTCTGAGTCCGGCGCTCAGCAGAGGGAGTGGGGGGTGCCCCTCCCAAAACCGGAGAAAAACCCGCTGTCCAAGAAGGGGAGGGGTGTTCTTCAAGAAACATAATGGAATCAAATTCTGGGTGATCAGGGCAGGTACGTGTTAAAAGAAAAGCCATGTCCCGAATTTGTTGAGAAAGAACATCATAGTATTATTGCATGAAATCAAAAGTTTCACGTTGAATAGAACGTAAATTATTAAAATTATGAACCGTTTTAGAAAAAGCATTGCAAA